>PVIR01014166.1:21496-40815 GCA_004026965.1 Petromus typicus | reverse complement strand
AAAAAAAAAAAAAGAAAAAAAAGTTCTAAGCCAAGTTCATCCTCTCCTTGCAATGACCCAAATTGATTGACTGATGGAGGGCAGAGGCTCAGAAAGTGTTCACAGTCATAAAGGTGTCACCTCCTCTCTCAGTTTGGAACAGCCCAAAGGGCTACCGTAGCCTCACAGCTCTGTGTCATGGCACCCTTCCATGACAAAGCATCACACTTCTTCCTGTCTAATCCTGCTTCCTCTCTCCTTTAGTGTTGGCATGAATGGCATTCTTTAACAAGTGTTATAAATTCTAATAGCTCAGATTTCACTTCCAGATAAACTTAACTCAAGTTGCTTACTAAATTTAGAAAGAGTATTTTTGACCCTCCATGATGTTGATATAAACTTGGTATGCAGAGATCTAGCCATAAATGTTCGCATCTTCCATTTGTTGCATAGTCTAAAGGCCCTTATTTTAATGGAATAGAAAGCGTACATGTGCAGACTAAGTCCTATTAAATATGATGTAAAACAGTAAGATGATGTCACGGTTATATACTCTGAAAGCATGTTACAAATGTAGTTAATCCTTTCCAATTATTTAGCAATATATTTTGCATTGACTACTTAATTTAAAACACCCATTCCTTAATAGAATTCCCTGAGAAAATGCTGTGCAAGGGACATTTCTCCAATATAATATGTCCCCCCCATGAATACTTTTGTATTTTTATGATTCCCATAATTAGAAATTGAGATAGATACAGGATAGCTTTGCAAATGAGAGACTAATCAAACTCAGAATAGGACTGAAGTTTACGTAGGAATGTTTTAAGAGAAGAAAATGCTGTTAGAATGCAATGTCTGACAGTGATGAGTTCTTTGGGATGTTCTGCAGAACAAAAGCTTTTCTTTTCGCATACTAAAGACACATGCCAGAAAATTGTAACAATTGGCTGAGTGTTGTTGAATAATATTTACAACAGTTTTTGAATATTAAATAATAATTTTTTAAAAAATTCTTATCTGGATTTTATCTCACACTGAATTGTCACATATATCTCTAGTTCATTGTTCATTTCTGTAAAGGATTATACAGTCTCAACAATAATTTTCCAAAGTAGTTTGTATGAGATAATCAGGTAGGCACAGGATTGTCTAAGAAATATCTATGCATAACGTAAAATGCCAGCACTTGTTCTATTATGCTTGGCTCTCTTTCAAATCACATATGATGGAATCCATTTGGGGATGACAGGGAGTGTTTTGGGTATTTTAAATCCTTAATATATTTTCTCATTAGGCAAACTTCAAAAATGTTCCCTTTTTAGGACAAGATCCCATCAGACTACCTATAAATAGAATAAACTATGCTCCTCATCACAGTGGAGACTTTCAGATTTCAATAGTGTTTGCCTGGGTTGAGTGAGTTAGATGGTTGGAAACAACAATTAGGTTTTAAAAATGGTATTTTAATCTGAATGTTATAAATAAATGAAGGCTAAATGTCTGTTAACATCAATGCAAATGATTTTAAATTGTTCATTAGTATTAGGAATGTTTGCAAGAATATATGTTGATGAAAGTATCAAGTTTGTTTGTAGCATTGTCATATGGTATAATATATCAATATCTTTAGTCAAAAGAATCATCCCCCATTTCATCCTAAAACCTGTTTCCCCCAGCATAAAAAAATAATATAAAATATATGTAAAGCTATGCAATGGCCCACCTAAAACATGAATAGCTGCTATCCAAGCTGAATCAATACCCTATTAAAGCTCCTTGTCCATCATTTCTGGAGCAAGAATTATAAAACTTGTAAGCTCCAAGGATATGTACAGGCACAAAATCATCTGAATTGTTTTATACTGTGATTTTCCCTCATCCCATGTAAAAAGTTGGAATCTAATCCCCTTCCCTTGGCAGACCTTGTATTTCTTTGTTACAAAGGATACAAGAGGGCTGGGGAGTTAGCTTTTAACAAAGGATTTCTTTGTTAAACAAAGGATACAAGAGGGCCGGGGAGTTAGCTCAGTGGTACCGGTGCCTGTCTTGCAAGCGCAAGGGCCCGGGTTCGATCCCCAGTCACCACGTAACAATACTGGGCGTGGGGACTCACCCCAGCAGCAATCCGTACCACATACCACAGTGCCGGGCGTGGTGGCTCACGCCTGTAATCCCAGCACTTGGGAGGCAGAGGCAGGAGGATTGTGATGTGAGTTTGAGGCTGAGCTCAGGGCCAGCCTGAACCACAAAGCGAGACCCTGTCTCAAAAAACCTAAAAAAAAAAAACAAAACAGGATACAAGAAGTGAAGATTTTAGACATTCAAAGGTAAAGTGTTACTGTCAGTCACTCCAAGGATTTGCTTCAAGAGTGAACAATGTTCTTCACCTTTTCTAAGATGCATAGTTAGACCCACAAAATGAGAGCTCTGGTGAAGGCACAACACTCAGGAGCCCCTATGAACTGCATTTCTTGAGAGTGAGCAGATCACATCATGTGTTCTTTATGAACATTTGCATGATCAGGGCCCCCAGTGAGCCTTGATGTCCCCAAATTGAACACAGTAAAAAATGAACTTTTATCACTAAACATTTGATGTGATATTTAGACAACAATGAAAACCAGAAGATATTCTCTGTAAGATAAGCTCAAATGAATTACATGGCTTTATTTTTCTTGATTTTTTTTCTTTTTTTGAGACAAGGTCTTGCTTTTGTAGTTCAGGCTGGCTTTTGTAGTTCAGCTCTGCCTCAAATGTACATCACAGCAATCCTCCTGCCTCTACCTCCCTAGTACTGGGATTACAGGCATGAGCCACCAAATCTGGCACTATGGAATGTGGTACTGATTGCTGCTGGGTGTGAGTCTCCACGCCCAGTATTGTATGTGGTTGCTGGGGAATCGAACCCAGGTCCTTGTGCTTGCAAGACACACACCGGAACCACTGAGCTATATCACCAGCCCCTCTTGATGTTTTCTTAACTGTATTACTCTATTATACTACCTCTCTATGTCTACCTCATATTTGCTGTTTTCAGTTTGAGAAGTATTACAAAATTAACTTTTCCTTCCTGATTAAGTGGCATTCTTTCAGTTAACATATACGTTTAATATCCCTCCTTTCCTGAGTCAACCGAGAGCCTGGTCCCTGAATCATCACTGGCCCTATGGAATATGACTAGAACTTTGCTTGTGGAAGACTTAAGTACTGGTCAGAAAATATATATCAGAGAAGTTTAAAAATACTTGATTAGTCATTAACAAACCACCTACTATTTTCACTAATACCACAGATGTATTAATTGTCCTTAAAAAGGTAGGATATAGCAGGGGATGGACAGCAGCCATCCAGATTGGGCTCAACCACTAGTAAGAAATCACTGTCTCATCTCATTTACTGTGTATTGCAAAACTGACACATGTCAAGTAATAGTTGCAACCTCAGTTCCTGAGGGCTTCCGGCAACCTACAGAGTCGCTTGTCACAGTTTTCAATGCTTTGCTCCAGCAGAAGTTGACTGCCTAAACCAGAATCTCTAAACAGTTCATAATCTTGCTCACTTCCTTCTTTGGCTGAGAAAAGTCCTTCAGCATTTATGCTGCATTATTTTCTCAGTTGTGCTTTTGCACCAAAACAATCAGGGAATTACAGTAACTCTGAACTTTGCCTTAATGGGATTTATTAGTAGAACCTAAATGAATTTTGTCCAGTGATTGATTTTAAATAGTAGTGTGATTTTTCTAGAATCATCATTGGAAAGTGGGATATATAGTTTTTCTCATTGAACTTGTTAACAGCTCGAATATACTATTTTCAGCTCCTAGATTTCCTTCCAGTAACGTCCACTTAACTCAAAAGTAAAAAAAGAATGTTTAAAATAATATCATAGAAATATGACTGACAGATGTTTCTCAGACTTTATCTTTAAATAATAATCCATTCAAAGAGTATGTAAAATGTTTATTATTGATGTACTGTAACAAAATCTTAAAAAGTGAATATCCATCAGGAATAATAATAACTGAGAATTTGTAAAATCATGCTCTACAAAATATTTAAAACTACTATAGGTACATAATTTAAAATAATTAAATGATTATAAATTAATAAATTTCTGAGTTTTGACTATTCTTAGGATATTTTTGAAAAACAAAGTACCTAACAGAAGAATACAGAAGGTCAATTCTATTTTTGTAAATTAAAAATCAATGGAAATTCTAATTAAGTAAAGTTCTCTTCATATAAACATGTATGTACCCAAACTTGTAAAAATCGACACATAAATAGATTATTGTTTAATTGGAAATACACAAGATTGGTTTGTGGCACAGAACTCCTGAAACTGGTGAGACTTCCTGAAAAATTGTAAAATATTCATGAGTGCTTCTGATCACGCTTGATTGTATACTGAAGTAGCTTAGATTAGGGGCCCCAAATGACCTCAGCATACAGCAGGTTATGAGAAAGCTGTCACAGGACAGTTAGTATAATCAGTCCTTTATAACTCTGTAAAAACACTTGCCCAGTAAGACTTGATGAATTTCACAGGTTGTGAAAGAGGAGAGTCAGAAAGAGCATGACCTAGATAGCAGAGATGTGCTATCCTCTACTCATAACTTTCCACAATCTCTTCCATCCTGGTGTACCTGAGTCACATCAAAGTCTGTGTTTTCCTGAGTTCTATGAGCCATGGTAACAAATTCTCAAGCCTGAGACTTCAACAATCTAGTGGTTCACAGCACATAGTGTTTTGGTCAAATGAATAAGAGCCGTTGGGTCAGTGACTACTATTTACAGTGGGACAATTAAGGGAAAATGAGGTTTTTTTTACTTATGGAATTTGACTCTCACTTTTGGTAAATGGTGTCAGAATTAAGTTAAAATATGGTATATTCAGTCAGTTTCTGCTGGAGAATTTAAAAAAAAAACAAAAAAACAAAAACAAACAAACAAAAAAAACAGGATCTCACTTTGTATTCAGGCTGGTCCTGACCTCAGTTTTAAACTCATAGCAGTCCTCCTGATTCTGCCTTCAAGTACTGAGTCCTGGGATTACAGACATGAGCCACCACAACTGACACTGTGGTATGTGGTACTGATTGCTGGTTATCCTGATTGGTGGTGAGCATGAGTCACCATGCCTGGTATTGTTGTATGTGGTTCACCAGAGGCATTGAGCTAAATCCCAGGCCCAATGGAATTTATTATTCCTGGAAAAGAACTCCTCAAATTTAATCAGAATGAATTTTGTGAAAAAAATTTTTTTCTCCCTATGCAATATCAAAAAATGTTAAAGGTGATAACAGTAGATTTTTCTAGAGTAAGAAATTCCACTTTCTCTATACTTCAGAACAAAAATTCTTGTTTTTCTGTACTTTTTTTAGTTGATTTATATAATTATTGTTATTATCTATATAATTAAAACATAACTGTATGATCATATAAAGTATAGCTAAAATATAAATATAATATATAATTGATATAATTAATATAATCAATATATTAACTGTATTATATGATAATGATAATATAATATACATCTCTATATAAAGTAATATAATTATAATTTACTAAGATTATGTTATTATGTAAGTCGATAAAATGCTGCTTACAGAGAAGGAAGAGGATGAAGATCAAATGTAGCCTCTTGTCAAAATTAATTTATCCATTAACAAAAGAAAAAAGGCCAGAATTTAGGAAGAATGAGAACCTCAGTGAGGCATAGCAACTCTGTTGTAGTTGCTATCATGAAATTTAAACATGCAGTTAACATTTACCATCCTATATGGTAAATAAAGCAGATTATTTTTCTTAATATGTAGAGGCTCCTTTAAGGCTTCAACACTCAGGAATTTTTTTAATTCAATTTTTTATTGGTAAATTATATACTCACATCATCATCATATTCAACATTGAGAGTTTGTACTAATATATGACAAACTTGATTCTCATTTTTTCCCATTCCCCACTTACCCTACAACTCCCCACCCACTATATACATAATCTTTGTTTCTTTTTTTTATTACTATCACATTATTGTTCCTCTCATTTACCCCTACAACCTATTTCCTTTTAAATATTTTTCTATTTCATAATATCTACTATATATAACCAAACTTATTTACATATTCACAGATGTGTGAATATCCTACCTTTTCTCTGGTATGAAAAATCACTCAAGATTTTGACTTTTAGAATTTCAACATTTGTAATAATAGCATTTGGGGGTGGTAAACTCAGTTTTTAAGATTACTGCTGCATATTATAAAATACTGTACTTTCTAGAAATGTATTCAATATAAGTGAGTTCCAGTTATAAGTTCAGAATTATGCCTTCTACTAATAAAAATATAAAAAACATTTTTATAAAAATAAAAAACCCCAGAAAACCCAAATAGTGACTCGAGAGTAATTCATTCGCTGAAGCATTAGAATTTATGTTTTTTGTTAATCAAAATCTAAGAAATAATCCTTTGCCTATGGCGTGATACTGCATTTGTTTGGGAAAATCTGGGCCCTTCTCTAGGATGTAATTTCCACTGGACATACTCCAATTCAAGTGAGTTTCCAGCTGCTAGTATAATGATCCGCTAATATTCTGCTCAAGAGGGGTGCTTCTTGCACTCACAAATAAATATCACCTACACGGAATGAAAACACCCTGTAAAGTAGAAAATACAGTCCCAGAACTTCAAAGTCTGGTGCTGCAGTTCACTCCTGAGACTTTTAGTACTATTTCTGATGTTCTTTCTTCTTCTTCTTCTTCTTCTTCTTATTATTATTATTATTATTATTATTACTTTACCATTTCTTTGCATTATTATTGATTTTTTTTTCTTTCTAAAAGAAATTTCTGTCTGATTGAATAAATGTACTAGATGGGCTGGGGATTTAGCTCAGTGGTTCCCCTACCTGCCTGACATGGTCATGAGTTCGATTCTCAGTACAAAAGAAGAAAAAGAAAAACAAACAGAAAAATGGAGAACTAGAAAATCACAACTAAAATTTAGACTATGACAAGAAATACAACACATTCCGTCAGAAATCTCATGGATCCTTTTTGTCTTTATACATTAAAAGTTCAATGCACAAAGCATCACGCATGAGCCCTGCCGTTTTCTTTTTTTCATTGAAGGCGGAACACATTTATTCCAGCAGTATTTTTACAATTCGAAGAAGTGGTTTCCATTTCCAGGAGTTGCCAGGAATGGAAACCATGGAGAAGTGGGAGGGCCTTTGTTTGAAAAGCAAGGGGTTCCAGCAAGAAGAACAATGTCTCTTGTGCTCACTACACTGCTAGTCTAGGGTTAGCCAACTTGGCTGGTTTCTGAGTCTTGCAGGGAGTTGGAAGAGGAAATGGAATCATTTGTGTTAATGGCTACACTCCTGCGGAGCAGAGCGCTCTCCGCTGTTGAAGCGAGTTCTCAGGCCTTTCCGGAGCTTGCTGCGGTCACGGGACCTTCCAGGCGCCAGCTCTTTGGCCAAAACACACTTGACACCAAGATTTTCTCTCACACTGCGTCTCCAGGGAGGAGATGACAGCACAAAATCTCGCTTGTAAGAAAGAACAGAGACCATGAAAATGAGTGTTTGTATTCAAGAAAAGTTAAAAATTCTGTCATATGCAGAGCTTCCTTGAAATTACAATGTTTTTATAAGTCAGGAGTCCGTGTCACTTTCTAAAGCAAGCAGAGATCCATAGAGTGAAATATAGGAGATGGAAAATAAATAAGAGAGTATTGATCCTTAAGAGAGACATTATTTACATGTTTCTGTAAGTTAAATATTTATAAATTCTTCAGACTGGAAAATAGTGAATTATAGTTAAGCACTGAAATTAACCTTAAAATATTAGACGTAGTAGATTTTTAGAAGTAATGTGTTCTATGGATTTATTTACCTGCACAAAGCATTATCTGCTTTGTACTTCATAGAAGAAATTATAATTAAAATTTGGTATGAAATTGATACTGTTATTAATTCTTACAAATGCTTGAACCATTCAATAGTTGTTTAAAAGCTATATGTTTTATTTAAAAGTATGAAATATAGGACATAGGTGGCTTGGGTTCAAATATGACTCAGTTCCTGAAGTAAAGCTGTCTTTCACAAAGAGGCGTATTATTACACCTTTTCCCGAGCTCCAGGGCCATGACTCAAATATTTTGCCTATGAAAAGAAGGAGGCTTTTAAACAAAGTGTTTCTAAACCTTCCTCACAGGCCATTACATCATTTGCACTTGAGCATAGAGAAGTTTAACTGTAATTACTGACACAAACACAGTGGAGATCTCATAGGCCATCAGAAGTGAGCTGGTACATTCATTAATTATATAGTTAAACCATGGGTTGATGGCTTTTCAGTAGAGAAACAGGGAAAGACACACTGAGGTTGAAGTTGAGAAGAAATGTCAAACTGGTGTTTGGGAATTATTGCTTCACAGAGCCCAAATTTAATCAGATTTGATTAGAGAGCAATTTTTGTCCCACAGCACTGGTGAATGCCGTAGAACAATGCACCAGCCACTTGTGAAGTATATTAATGATCATGAAAAGGGAAAAAAAAAAAAAAGTTCTACCATTTCAGTGCAATTGTGAGGATAAACAAGACTTCTGTCTTTGGGGAGTAACGCTGAGGCCCTAACACCTCACAGGATGAAAACATAGATTAGCCTCATAGAAGTGACACTACATTTCACTGAGAGTCAGTAAATGACTAAGAACAAGTCCCCAAAAGGAAGATAAAAGTTTTAATAATTATTTATCGAAAAAAAGAATAAAAGTTTGAGACATAAAAAATGAAGAAAAAATGACAATAAATCCAAAAAAAGTATAAAACTTTCATTCAGAAAACAAGTAGATATCATCTTTAACACAGTCAGACTTCAAAAGAGCCATGATATACTGTATATATAGATATATATTTTTTTCAAATAGCTCAAGGAAACCATAAATGAATAAGAAAAGGGTGTGAGGATAATACATTGCAAATGTTGAAGCAATAGAGATAAAAGTTATAAAACAGAAAAAATTGGGAAATTTAGAGCTTAAATTATGATAATTAAATAAAGTTCTCAAGAATGCCTGATAAATTTAAACAAGCTGTTGGGAGGAAGATTTATAGAGACCAACTAATCTGAGAAATACTGTTTCTAAAGAATAAAAAGGAACACAGTTTTAGAGAAATAATATTTTTCTAGAAAACAATAAAAATATTGAAAGAGTGTATAAACTGTAAGAAAATATTAGCAAATCTTATAAAAGAAGACTAGAATTACATATGTCATGGATACATATTTTAGTAAGCCAATCAAATGTGCAAATATTCTAAATGAAAGAAAAAGAATAAAAAGGATGTTTGGTATAGTTATCAACCAAATTCTAATCAAAATCAGAAGGAAATACTGCTTCATAACTTTAACATATCTAAAATATGTTTTTAAAACTTATGGTCCAATCAGAAGCTTCATTTGTTGATAGTAAGAATGAAAAAAAAAGTATCCAACTAAAATAGAAATAGACGGTTGTGTCATCAGATCAAATAATTATATACAGTTTTTATTAGCCACACAATTCTGCTCCTACACATTTACATAATAGAAATGAAACTCTGTCTAAAAAAACTCTTATAAAGTTTGCAACACTATTTTTCATAATAACTGAAATGTGAAAAACATCTAAACATCCATCTACTTACAAACAGATAAAACGGTGATATATCAATAGAAGAAATGTTACTGAGCTTCAAAAATGGAAGTAAACAGGTGATGTTTGACATGAGTAATGTTGAAAATATCCTGGTAATTGACAAATTCCTGGTAACAAAACCCCGTACTATAGAGTCGTGTTTACGTAAATACCCAGGGGCTAATTTATGGTTTCTGAAGAGACAGAATCAAAACCAAAGAAAACTGTTGTGAAGAGCCCTTATATTCAATTCATGAGAGACACTACAGAATCCCAGACCAGGCAGCTTTAACACTGATAAGTGAATTGAATATAAAGAATACACTGTAGGCATCACATTCAAAGAAGATAATTCATTTTTGTTCTGCAATAATTTATGTAACTTCCTCAATTTCCAGGTTTTCCTGCAGAGAAATCTTGGCTTATTCATCAATCATATATATGTATTTACTTTATAAATTTTCTTATTTGAAAATCTTGATGGCTTGCTGACTGATATGAAATCATACAGACAAATTGGGACATATTCTGTTTCTATGGAATTCTAAAAATATGAGAAACAGTGTGAATGAAATCCATTTCAGCTTTTATAAGTATTATGTTTTTCTACTAAGGCATGCTTCGAATTGCTGCTGATGGAGCTTTCTACAGATGACAGTTTTTGTGGAACAGAACTGCATTCCTGTGGGACCACATGTCAAAGACATGAATATTATCTTCTGAAGGTTTTGGGCCTGGCACGGTGAGTGAGATCACACACTATGAAAACAGTAAGAATGTTCACTGGTATTATTACTACATGCACAAAATGATTTTTTCAAAATAATAACTATCCATGAACTTGCTCATATTCTTAAAATAATGACCAGAGATCAGAAATAATGAGATTCAAAATTCAAGAAGCAGAAGGAAAGTATTTTATGTGATTCACTTTTGCTGAAACTGATATGTTTGAAAAATTACAATTGTTAAATTCCTCTGCATGTAGACTATCAAATTGGAATCAGAGTTTAAAATCAAGAACAAAGTAAGGTGATTCCTTGTAGGATTCAGGTTGGAGAAAAGTCAGGATACTTTTGCATTCAATATAGCACATAAATTATTTCTTAATGTGGTTTTCAGTGCTGTTTTGTTCACTGTCATGAGGAAGGCTATATTTTTTTTACATAAAATATTATGCTGCTTAGAAGACATCTGTCACATTTTTCTAGGAATTATTGACCTCAGGGATTTGTATTTCATTGAGTTATGTGCCTCTAATAACTTGGTCAAAAGACACTAGATTTGAATATATGGGAAAAATGATACTAATGAATGATCCCTCCATATTAAGTGAATTTTGTATTTTTCTATTTTGACTAATTTAAAGTGTACTACACATTATGTATCATCCCAGTTCATAAGTGTATTTTTTGTACTGCACTCTACTTATGTTATTCTGAATTGTTTTTAGACAGTATATGTGTCAGGAATCATAAATCACATTATTGTCCAGAAGGTTCATTTAAGGTAATGAACATTCAGAGTCAATCAATTTTTTATGGCTAATTAGGAAATAATGTTGTGGGAGTCAGAAGAAGACACTGCCAGAATCCTTGTGGCAAACTCCAGTCCCCCATGAGTCCCAAAGCAAAAGGATTAACAACCAACAAACAACAAAATCAGAACTGTGAGAAAAAAACTGAGCCGGGCTCTGCTCTTGCTGTTCTGAGCAGTGGTAGCAAAAGGTCAAATAGCACAGCAGCAAAGTAGGAAAACCTTGAGTTTGCCACATCTTTATTTGGTACCATGTGTTCATACCCATAATCCTAGCAGGAATCAAACGGGGAAGTCCCACAATATTCCTTGTTGTTGAAATCCTAGTTAAGTCTCATTAAGTCTTAAAGCCAATAATCCTAGTGCAGTAATCCTTGTAGTTTAAAATCCTGCAGGGTGGAGCAGATGTCTGCAGTGATTCCAGGAATTGATCCCAAAGGGCAGGGCTGACATCTATAAATCCAAGTGAGTAAATCCTAAATCTGAATAAATTGTCTGCAGTTCCTGGCATATCTAGTATAGTAACTACTTAAGACATACTTTAATCTCATTAAAACACATAAAATTTTGGTTTTTATAAGCAACTAGGTTTAGTTTCTTCCCCTCCAAATTTCTAATTTTATTACTCATATAGACTTTCTGAGTCCGTTTGTTCTATTTTTGTATACAATAATCTTCCACAAAAGAATTTAAGCAGGCTGAAAACAAGAAAATCATGCCTGATGGAAAATAGCCCTGAGTTTTAGAGAATTTTACCTTGAATACAGAGGTCATCAAATAGTTAATAAATGTAATTATAGTGAACAACCTCTCAGGGACACAACCCTATAGTTATTTTTCCTTTAATCACATTTTCCCGCTAAAATATGTTTGCACTTATAATTTTGGTTCCATATAAATACAATTATTAGTCAAATCCCCATTTATTTAGATATTACTCTCAGAAATACATAAATATGCCAGAATTTGTACTCTAGCAGATGAAGATGAGTTCTGGCTTTTAATTAGTGGAATTTATTCTGTCGCTCTGGGAGATTAGTGAGTCATTTTAATTTAAGGCTCATTTTACTTTTTAAATTATTTTAATTATTGCAAACTATCCAGGTGCAATATGGCCATCATTTATAAATAAATAAATAAAATTAAATAAAATAGAAGATCATTATCATTATGTGTAATGTACTAATTACATACAGCTCTATTCAGGCCAAACTTGATTACTGTGATTCTTCATTACTATTTTCCTAGATTTAAAAGCCAAGCACGATTACATCCAATTTTTGTAGCATTATGACCAACTCCTTTAATTTTACCATTTTTCTCTCTTGTAGGGAAAAACTGCACTCTGGGTAATACCGCATGTCTTCCTTTCATTTTGAGATCATTAGTAGGTCTTCTTGTTTATATTTAAAATTAAACTGAAGAATGCAAAGTATTTACGTGAGAAGCAAATATTTGTATTATGGAACTGGATATTACCTACCAAAAGGCAGCTTGTGTTCAGAATTGAACACATATATATTTATTATATATGCAGCCTTTTTAAGTGTAAGGAATAGGATGATTAAAATATCACACATTTAAAAGGTAAAACAACAGATCAGTCTTCAAAATGGAGATATATAATTAGATCAAATATTATAGCCTAGAGTAAACAAAAGCCTTTGTTCTGAACTTTTTGGAAGATCACCTAGGCTTAATGGAAGCTGAAGTTCTCAGGCAGATTTACTATGTTTATATAAATTTTATATCAATGTGTTAATGTGTTTATTTAAAGTTTATATGAATCTCATGACTTTTTTGCCTGTAAACTATGAAACTACAGAAACAACTCCTATCCAGAATACATGAAGGTTTTTACATTAGTTGATTTACATGCCCCTAAATCTCACACCTCTGTGAGTATCCATCACTATCACATCTATAAAAGAAATCAGAACTATAGCTGACTGCAGTTCTCCTAAAGAACACTGAACACACAGAGGCTAGCTTTAAACACTAACTAGCCAACTAGAGATTCCTCTTTCTGTGAAGTTAAAGATGGGGGAAGGGAAAACTGTTAGAATTAAAAATTAGATTACAGAATTGTCTTGTTTCCATTTCTCATAGTGAGAACAATCCTTGGCACCCAAAGTTAAAGGAAGAATGGTGTATTTAGCTCACAAGTTGTTGGGGTTTCAGTCCGTAGTCAGTTGTCTCCTAAGCAGAATAGCATGGCAGAAGGGCATCCCAGAGGAGAAATATTCCAGGGTGAGCCAGTAGAGGACAGCATATTATCTCATTTTCTGTTCTTTATATTTTATAGTCGATACATTTCCAAGGACAATTGTAGCACGTATAACTGGAATCCTAGCCAGTATCATGACAAATCAACCAGTGAACTAATTTATTGATCCCACACTTTTAATCTCAGCATCACACATTCTAGACCAAGCTACTTCTGAAAAGGCTCATCTCTAGATGCAAGCCATAACATTCCAACTGTGGACCTCAAAGGAGGCATAAGCATTCCTTTATGTAACAGACACGTAGTGACACTTCCAGTGGATTCTCATGAACACTCATGGATTCTCTCTTGGGCAAGTTTTACTCCCTTCTTTTCTGCAGTTAACTTATGTTTCTTGCTTCTCTAAATTTTTGATGTCTCCACTGTACCTTCCACTTCATGCTCACAGCTTTACACAAATCCCCTCTCAAGGGTGTGCCACCTGGTCTCCCCGGCCTTCTTCTGAAATCTGGGTGGAAGCTTTTTTGACCTCAAAATTCTTTTTGCATTTTTCAAAAACAGCAGTGTTTGAATGACACCAGGGTCTGTTGACAGCTAGAGCAATAGTCAGGCTCCCTCCTCTCTTGGCCATAGTAGTCAAGGGCCTGAACTGCTGAGTACTCTCAACCCAATGTGGAGAAGAATATTTCCTAGGTATTGCCATTCTGGATCATGATGCTCTGGGGCCATCTGCTCAAAGCAGTGTTACTATTGCAACTCTGAGTCTGCAAAGGCTGAAGTTCTGCTGATCATTATGTTACACTCAGTTACATTTAATGTTATCTTCTTCTGAAGTACTTGACTTTTCATGTTTGGGTTTGGATTTTTTCTAGTCTTTCCAGTGATCCATTTCTTCTCCATTCTGCTTTGCCGGCCACAACTTGACTGTAATTTCTAGCCAAATTCATAACTCATTCTGCTGGGATACTTGTTCATAATTCTCAACATAATTCTAAATAAAATCCCCAAGATTAGCCATGCCACTGCCTCTACATTAGACTTCCTGGTTGCATCTTCTTCAGAATTAATCTGCTGCCCTTAATCTGTGCCTCAGGCAAAACTCTAGACATGAGCAAAATGATGGTAAACTTTCTGCCAAGTCATAATACACATATTTTTGAGTTCAATAACCAATGGAATCCTTCCCAGAAGAAACCTCCCATCAAGTGCAGCGTACCACTTTACAGGGCTGCTTTTTTCAGCTGGCATATCTGAAACTTCCCAAACTCTTTGTACATGCCAGTTACAAAGGCT
Source organism: Petromus typicus (assembly GCA_004026965.1). Classification (NCBI taxonomy): domain Eukaryota; kingdom Metazoa; phylum Chordata; class Mammalia; order Rodentia; family Petromuridae; genus Petromus; species Petromus typicus. Next base: position 26,091 of record PVIR01014166.1, on the reverse strand, counting down.
CCTGAGCCACATGGTTAGACGTGATCACAGCAAAAACCCCATCCTGATACCAAATTTTGTCTTAATTACTGTTGTTGCTGCTGAGAACAAGTATCTGACATCCAGAGTTAAAAGAGGAAAAGTATTTTTGGTTCATGGTTTATAGAGCTCTCAGTCCACAGCTCTCTGGCTCCCAGGCAGAGTGACATGGCAGAGGGACATGACAGAGAAGTAGTTCATCACAAGCAGGCTCATGGGAAAGCCTTAGTTCTCCTCCTGTGCTTTGCATTATTTGAGTACAAACTACCTAGGAGAGTTGTTGCTCTCATATCTTTAATCCTGGCTACAACTATGTGAATCCAATTAGTTGACTGACTTACAAATAACACACACTTAACTCCAACATCACACATTCTAAATCCAATTATCTTGGAAAAACTTCATATATGACCACATGAGGCATTAGGAGACACTTGGACATAAGCCATAACAGTGAATTTATTTTAAGGTTATCTGTGTTGTTTTATATAGTGGGAAAATATGTAGGAATGGAGCACAGCACTTTGGAATACAAAATTAATGAATTATCTTCATTTTCTAAGCATTTCTCTGCCTATATGATACTACAGATAAAATGTGTGCATCAACAACTAACAAAATTAAAATGGCAATCTAGTGATCTAAATAAATGTGGAATATTTTCATGTACACAAAATAGAAGTGAACATTTTCAAAAACCAAGTTAACATACTTTGAAACCAAAGGGAGCCAAGTTTTTATCTATGGGAAGTAATTTAATACTATCACTGGAAATTGGATAATTTTAACATCAATATTGTGACAAATTGTTGTTTATTTTTCATTATTTCATTCTGCCCCAGTTTCCTTTAGCAAGAATATAGTGCAATTTTAACTTCTTAATTTGTTAAATCTTATTCACAAGGGTAATGTACATTTATTATGTTAAAGTATTCATTTTTTCTAAGTGCTTCTGTCACTTGATTTCATTTTGATGAAAGATAAAAGAATGTGACAAAATAACCAGTATTCTGTAATATAGATGTTTCTCTTTTGTGAAAATCAATGCCCAGCAGTTTCCCAGCCACAGATGAGGACATACATGCCTCTTTTTAATGTGGCCAGGAGCAAGTGAGTCAGTAAGACATTTGCCCCTTGTTGTCTATTAAATATGGAAGCCTTGATAGGAACTAGGCCTCAATAAACACTATTCGACAAAGCATTTTAATGGACGAGCCTTGCATCCAGCTTTCAGTGCAGTCAGACTAGAGTCCACAGTAGGAAAACTCAATGCTATCAGCCTTCCATGCTCAAACTGTGCCTAGTTCTGGAAACCATAGTTAGAAGAAACGAGGTTAAAATGGGAAACTGGTTAGTATCACTATGAAGCTCCTGAAATTATTTAATAATGTCCCTCAATTGTATCATTTTACTACCCAAAGTTTAGAGAAACTGGTGCTAAATTTCACTAGCAATGAAATTTAAAGATAATCTATCCAGTTAGTTAATCACTATATACTGTATATCAAATATACACTGTATCTTGTTGTTGATGGAGAATGTAACCAGAAGACAAGTCTCATAGAACTTGAGTGTATGAAGCATATTATGAATAAACCATATATATGCACAAGGTTAAACATTCTGAAACTAATGTGCAGGAAATGTGTGTGGGTAAAGGACAGCATTTTGAAAAAAAAAACTATAGGAAGAATTATTTTTAAACAGGATTCTATTAATTTCAGATTTGGTTTCCTTCAGTACTAAACGAAGAAGACTGCAGTATGTCGAGGCTCACAGTGAAGAACTCATCAAAGAGATAATTTAAGAATTTAGGCAAGATGAAAACATCAATTAAATTGATGTCAGTGAATACAGAGATAAGTACATGGATAAGCTATCACTAATGTTATATCAAAAACAAAATTAATGAATGTAACCATATGGGTTGGATGCTATTCAGAATACTATTAATATAAAGTATAGCATGCATGGAAACAAAGTTTGGGCAATAAAGTATCACTCAGAGCCTTTTGCACATACAGCAACCCAGAGTCCTGTGAATTCTCTTATACAGAAAATAAGCTTTCTTATATCTCAGTCACAGTTTGAAAATGATATATTAGAAAATTTCCAGGTTTACTCATGTGTGATTGACAAAATTTTATGTCTGTGACATATAATATGGTGTCTTAATATCTGCAAGATTATTACTAGAGCTGAAGATTTAGCTCTAGTGTACCAGATCTACTTTGGAAGCACAAGGGCCCAAGTTCAATCCCCAGTACCACAAAACAAATAAGAAAAAAAATAACAAAAAAGAAAATTATTTTAAAGACATAATCATTAAAGTCATATTCATTTTCTCATATAGCTCTGTAATATGTGTGTGAAAGAATACTTGATAAGTAGTCTCTTAACAAATTCTAGTTATACCATTAAAGGTGGACCTTAGACTTAGATGCAAACTCTCAGTTATTTATAACACACACAATTCAGAGGACTCTTTCAAGCGAGTGCCTTTTAACCTCTTTCATTTATACTTAATGACATTTTGCAAATATTTATTAAAAATCAGCAATTCATCAGGCATTGTGCTGGACACTGATGATGGAAGTACCTTTCTGTCTGTAGATATGTGTCTCAGTCTAATAATAAAAAAATGCAATTTATATTGTGATGTAATCCATAATTGTATTGGGATTTTTTTTTTTTTGAGACAGGGTCTTACTTTGTAGTTCAGTCTGGCCCTGAACTCACTATGTAGCCCAGGCTAGCCTTGAACTCATGTCAATCCTGCTGTCTTTGCCTCCCGAGTGTCGGGGTTACAGATGTGAGCCACCACACCTGGCACTGTAATATGTGGGGCATCAAACTCAGGACCTAGTGCTTTCAGGGGGACACCAGAATCACTGAGCTAAGTGCCTGGCCCCATAATTTTATTTTTATTAAACAGATATATTAAAATGATTCAGAATGAATGAGAAAAGACTGGGCATTAAAGTTATGTGGTGGGCAAGCACAGTGGCGGGAAAACACAAAGACAATAGGGAGTGATGGTTGTCAGTGTGGAAGGGAAACAACTAAAAAGATTCCACGTGTATGAACAAACATGGCAAATGTGAAAGTGAGGGATAATGTCTGTGATAAATTTTGTGTGGACCATGAGATGGAGATTTCAAGAAGCATGAGATGTTGCTGCGCAAAGTTCAGTTTATTAAAAATCACATGTCACAATAAGGTCTTTGGACATGATGCAAAATAAAAAAAAATACTACACCAATATTCCGACTATAATATGAGAACTGGCTTTTCAGAGATATAACTAAGACTGTAGCAGAGAGCAGAGAGTCAGGCCAGAAGATCGGTTAAGAGGAGGTTACAGAAGAGCAGAGGAAAGGCGTTGGGTGTTACCACTTAAAAAGCACCAAATGGAGTCATCAGAAATAATAAAGTCAATAGACCTCAGTGGCAGTGTGAGTGCCTGAGCTTTGGAAGAGAAGAGAGAGTTACTATCTTTTAATGTGTCATCAACCTTGGGAAGAAAGGGGCACTTGACTTTGGAACCTGACGCCGGTAAAAAGAAGGTATATAGCACACTGTCATTTGCTTTAATACTAACCCTCTGAAGGTCGATGACTGAGCGAAATCCTACCACCTTGACCATGAAACCATATTCTTTCGGTGAATATGCTGAGCTGCGAATGTGTGTCTGCACCGTTCCCTTTGCAGAATTCTAACTTCTAAGGCCGTCATTGTGAAAAGTGAGGTCCTTGGGAGGTGATAGGTCTTCTAGACTCCAACCTCAGTAATCACATGAGTTCCCATACAAGGGAGACAGGAGGATCTTTTGTCCCTTCTTCCCCATGAGGAGACCATAAGAAAGGAATCAAGTCTCTCTAAAGGCGAAGCATCATTGGATGACAAATCTGCCTGAGCAGTCATCTTGAGCAGTCCGCCCTCCATAATAATAGCTTCCTGCTCTCTTTCAAAGAAGGCTTTTACCTTCATATTTATAGAGCTACTGAGCGAAAGAGAAGATTTTTAGAAGAACTTCCCCCAACAAGGAAAAGATATCACATAATTAAGAGAAATACTGACTGCTGATGTAAACTGAAGATAAATGCTAATTTGGAGTTTTGAATATTCCAACAATTATGCAAATCATAGTGGAGTGGTGTAGAAAAGTACATTTTACCCAGCTGTTAAAGAAACTAATAAATAATAATGAGCCAACAGGGTTAATTGATCATCCTTCCTGGCTCATGATGTGATAAAGGTAAAAATGAAATCATTTTAAAAGTTAAATTTTAGAAAAGGAATTAATAATATTAAAATTCTTGTTTCTGTGTTGAGCATGGTGAAAGGCTTAAGAGATAAGGTTTGGTTTGGTTTGATTCTTGACTTTTTGTTTTGATTTGGAGGTTTTGCAGATTGAAGCCATGCTTGACAATGATTCCACAAACAGGTATATTTTGGTACCTTTCATACATATTTATTTTATTACAGGGTCTTTATCTAGACTGGTATCCAACTTGGGATGTCCTACTTCAGGCTCAAAAGTATCTGAGTTATATCATGTTTCGACATCAACTGTA
>PVIR01014166.1:0-21396 GCA_004026965.1 Petromus typicus | reverse complement strand
GGTTTACTCTGCCACACTCAACTAACTCTTAGGGCTTGGGTCTACATGTTCTCCCACAGCCTGCAGTCAGTCATGGGGTGACGATCCAGAGGTGACCAGACCTAGAGTGTGTGGTGCTGGAATCAAGGGTGTGTGGCCATTACATCAATCCCATGATTGGCTTGGTATAGTAGAATTATAGGTGCGAGTATTGCACACTAAGGTAGGCAGCCTGTATTTAATGTAAAGAGCAGAAAGAGGCTTGTGGAATACATCTGCCTGCTCACCGGGGACTGTTCACCCCTGCAATGTCCTTCTTGCCACTCCACCATCTAAGAGCCAGCCAGTTATGGACTGAAATTTCTACAAACTCTGAGCTAAATAAACTTTTGCTCCTTTAACTTTGAGTGTCAAGTAGTTTGCTTCAGCAATGAAAAGAGTAACTAAAGCAATGACTTAGGACTAATTGTAAGATGAATTTTCATTTTAGTGCAAAACCCAAAGTTTGGAGAACAGATGTTTATCAGAGGACAGTAGAGAGACTTTTACAATAAACCTGAATAAAATCCATGGATAGGAAATCATTCTTCTCCTCAGTCTTTAAGTGTACTTGCAGTATTCCGAAGACTTTTAATATTATCGTTTGTCCAGAGCTTCATTTTTCTGTCCCTAGGAATGTCTCTTTACTTGCAGTTGGCAGGAGGCCAACTTTCTGCTTTTAATTCTTTGCTTGGACATTTTGTATGTCATGCTGACAAAGATAAGGTCAAAGTTATAATCAAATAAAATTCTATTTATTGTATTAATGGTACTGATAAATGAGTCTAGGTACTAATCAGGGTTCTTTTAGGTTATTCATTAGAATCAATTAGAAAAGGCCAGCATAATTGCAGCCATATGGCCAAAACTAGTTGATATCTTTTACCTCCAGATTCAAATTTATATTTACATTCATATTTATCAAAGTGAATTATCTTTAGTCCTCAGTTAGTTTTGCAAGGTCGGTTAATTTAGTTTTACCTCATCAAAATTAAGCCTTGCTCAATTTACTGCATAGTTTTTTTTATTTATTTATTTGTTTGTTTCAGTGTAACTCGTGTCTCTGTTGTGGTTTCAGTAGATGCTATGTAGCTAGTTTGTCACATGTCGATTTTTACACACTTTATTGAAGGAAGTGTGACATACAAAGACCATATTATCTCTCCTGTATAATTAGATAGCAAATTAATGAGTCATTTACAGTCGTCATTCACTTTGAATCCACAAGTCTCAAATTCATGTTATAATGCTACTTGAGTTTCAAAGTGCAAATATTCTAATTTTCTACTCTAAAAATAATTAATAGGAGAAATTGTTATTTTAATTAAATACACTATATCAAGCTGGAGTTGAAGTTTTATCTCTTTGCAAGAATTAATTGTATAGGTAATTAATGACAAATTAAAACTGAAGTTTTATTTACTTCCATTTAAATTTTACAGTGATCCATTGACATGCCATCATAAATTTCTCCTCTTATCAATTTGGGTATCAGTCAGCTTTCTCCATTGCTGGAACAAAATACTCCACACCAGAAACTTAAAGAAGCCAAATATTTTGGCTTCTAGTTTTAGATGGTCAAATCCATGTCCAGCTGGTGCCAGTGGATGAACATGGCAGTGGAAAAGTATGGAGAGCAAAGTGGCTGTGTTCATGGTGGCCAAGAAGCAGGACACAGAGGCAGCAATAGGAAGGAGGGCCCGGGACAAGATGGACTTCCCCAGGCACAGCTTCTTGAGTGCCCAGCTTCATCTAGAGGTGGAGTTTGTTAATCTTCTAGGAGTCTCTCAAGCTAATCAAGTTGATGGTGAACAATATGTGACCTAGGGCAATGAAAAAGACAATGGATAAGGAGTGGCTAGAAGGTTATAGGCAACATATATAGCACAATCTAACCACAGACCAAGGATGTTCAGGACATCTCAGAAAACTCCTGTTTCACCATGTATGATAATGCTGACAAATGAAATTAAGTAAGATGATGTTTATATCAGGATATGAAAATGTTTCCTCTTCTGATAAATGCTAACATCTGCCAGGACCCTTCCAAAGTGTGAAATTTGTCCACAGGTATAAACATGTCCCCCCAAAGCAGTGTCATATCACTGTATAATGACTTTAAAATCGAAATGTACCATATTAAGTAAAAACATTAAGAAATGCTTAATCAATTTCATCATTCCCTTTGATTCATGGAGCAAAATAATTTTAGGGCAGAGATTATTTTGATCCATTGTTTATGCCCAGAACCACAACACAGTGCCTAGTACATAGCAGGCCTATTGTAAATATTATTGAATTAAATGATAAGGAATTGTGCATTTCTATCCTCATTCAAATATATAAAAGCTGTAAAAAGAGATGACCTTTGGAAGTTCCTGGCAACCATAAAATTTTTCATTTATGTTCTGTAGAGAAATATTCAGTGTAGGCTTCAAACTGTTTTTAAAATGGGTTGATAGCTCATTTGGTGTGCTCTTTTGCATGTTGTTCCAGCAGGCAGAAGACATTAGCATTCATCTTAGAAAGGAAGTGGCAGCATATCCATTTCTGCAATTTCCATGAAAGTATTCAGTTCATTGGTAGAATAATAAGCTAAGAGTTCAAGAAAATTTCACTTGAACTGCCCAGGATTTGGCTTACTTGAAAAATTCTTCAGGAATGTTTTATTGGTTTGTGCTTAGGGGTTTTGTTCAGGAAGAAAAAAAAAAAAAAGAACTTTGCTAATTCTTGTAGTTAGTGCTGTGTATAACCATTCTCAAGGCCATATTCATGGACATATTTCCCTAATAGAAAAAGAAAAGGACCAGATGTCTTTTATTTTCATTATAAGGCTACTGTCCTCTCTATTTGTGAGAAAGCTCCTCAGGTCTGCTACTTCTGCTACTCATACATTGTTTACACAATTTTGACGACCCCTACTGGGATCTAAAGTATTTCACCCACACACATTTTATTCATTTCCTCCAGGAACAACCACACCATTATTCTCTTGAGACCCAGACCACAATCAGTAGCCGTGAGAGCCTGTTTGAATTGCTCCCTTACTCTGTGACAGGCATAAACACAATAATGTTTCCTCTTAACCCAAGGGCTAAACATTTTCACAGTGTAAATTTCCATTAATATTAGATTCTTACTGAAGAATCTGTTTTCTGGAATAATATGTGTGTATCTTTTCTTAAATATTAAATAATAAATATACCTCCATTATTTTTAGTATGGTGTTGAAATTTATTTTTGTCTACTTGTACAAAGATTCATGTTCCTGAGGAGGATCTAAGTTATACACTTCACCGTCATCATTGTGAATATCACTCAAACTAGTAGAAAAATGAATACTTAAAGGAATCTGATTACAATTATTTCATGTTGAATAATATATTTTTTCAATATGTCTTTTCAAAAACATAAAAATAGTTTAATGTATTATTTCCAATAATTAATTGTTTCTGCAAGAGAAATACAACATTTAAATAAAATTAGCATCTGTATACTGATTTGGACATAGATTTATCCAAATGCTTAAGTATTCATTCCAGCTAAAGTTGAAAGTGAATCTCCAAACTCCACCTTTTTTTCTGTCAAATATTATTTGATTTAAGGAGATAAAATAAAGTACTGTTAATCATCAATAGATTTGTGCTGGTTCTGTTTTCTCATTACCAAGTTTCCTAATTTCTCACTGAAAATCACATGTGTGGTATTAGACTCACTGGGAATGAATAAAATCTTGCTAGAATAATCTTGAGAAAAGAATTGTATGTCATATAAATGTTACTACAAAAAATACTGAAATAAATCAACTTATCAGAAGGAGACGCTTAAAGTGGTTTCTGGTATGGCAGGTTTCAATCTGTCTCAATTGACATCAAAATAACCCAGCTGTTCCCCTTCTTGGTATCTTTCTCAAAGAATTAATAACTTTAAGCTGTAGTGATGTATGCACACCCATGTTTATAGCAGTACAATGTGTAATAGCACAGTCTAAGAAATGGTCTACATGCCCATCAACAGATGAAAGGATAAAAGATATGTGGTAGAATTTTGGTTTTTGTACAGTGGAGTACTACTCTGCTGTAAAGAAAGTTGAACTTGACAAATTGATAGCTAATGAATGAAACTGAGACCATGACTTTAAGTAAAATAAATCAGACATACGTGTGTATCACATTGTTTCTCTGGTGTGAGAAATCAAAAGTATAAACAAGGATCAAAATATGTAACAGATGGTGGGACATACAAGGAAAATGTTCAGCTAGGAAGAGGAAGAAAAGAAGGAAAAAGAAAACAGAAGGAAAAATATAAGCAAGGCTTTTGTAAATAAAAATAGGAGGAAGGATTGAAGGGAAGAGAGAGGATTTAGGACAAAAAGAAATAAGTTATATCATGTACAAGTACAAATTCCCTATGATGAATGTGTCTGTTATGTAGATCCCACATTACCAATAAAATTAATTAAAATATATATTCAACTTAAATTCATAATTAAACATTACTTCAGGTTAAGATGGTTATAATAAACAAGATAAAATACATATCGTGATGAAAATGTGGAAGAAAGATATACTTTTAATTTATTGTTGGGAATTGAAATTTGTAGAGCTGATATTAAAATCACTATGGAGATTTTTAGGAGCTTCTTAAAAACACACATGCAATATATGATCCAACAATTTTATGGCTACTGGAATATGTAAATATATCATGATACTAAAGAGAGAAACATGCACAGCAGAGAAAACCACTAAGAGTGAAGAGACAAATTAGAGAATGATAAAAATGGTGGCTTCTCTTCAGACAAATGATTAATATCTAGAACCCAGAAAAAATGAGAATCTGAAATGAATACACACCTCTCAGATGAAGAAATATAGGTAAGCAGTAAATCTATGAAGAAATGTACAACATCACTGGCCATTTGAGAAATATTCATGCAAACGCTGAGATTGTAGCTCACTCCAGAAAAAAACTGGCTGCCATCAAGAAATCAGCCAGTGACAAAAACTGGCAAGTTTAGAAGGTCTTTTTATTTCTTGCAGCCTCCCCAGCATTGAATATTATTTGATTAATTGATAGATGGAAACTCAATGTTATTTTAGCTTGTGTTTCTGTAATGGCCTGCCATGCTGATTGTTCCTTCAGAAATTCATCATCAATTTGTACTTCTGTGAAATGTCTATCCACTTCACATGCCCATTTTTCATGGTGTCTTTTGTCTTCTGAGGGTCTAATTTTTTTTTTTTTAGTTCCTTAGATGTTCTAGCTATGTGCTATTTTCCTGAAAAATCACTGGCAAAGTTTGTGCTTTTGTTTTTGTTTTCCCATTCTGGAGTTCTTTTCCTTCTGTTGGGTCTTTCTTTTGCTGTGTGGATTTTTAAAATTTAATATGATTTTATTTGTTGATTCTCTGAGCAATTTTCTGAAGGATGTTCTGTACAGAACCCTGGTTCTAAATTTCTTTGATAAAGTATTGAAAGAAATATGGGCCTTGAAGGTTCTTATAATGGAATTTCAGAAGAAAAGCTGAAATGCATTATTAAACACTGAGGAAGAAAGGGATATCTGAGTTTTTAAGAAGAAAAAGTAAACTAGCTGTCTTGGGTACTAATGATGGATAAAATGAGAAATGTGTAAACACTGACTTTCCTATTATGAATTCAATTTTGCCAGTTCCTAGTTATTGTCAAATTTTACATTTCAAAATATTTGATAAATAAATATTTTGCCTTCTAGAACCAAAATCTTCATTTGTTTTCTATGCATTTCATAACAGTGTCAAACAAATGTCAAGCATCAGTCAAGACTAGTTTATTTTTTGTACATTTCTAAGATGAATTCTGAAACTCGAGAGTCATTTAGACAATATTTTTTTGCAAAGATTCTACAGAAAAGTCATTGTTGGCCAGGGATTTAGCTCAGTGGTACTACTGCTTGCCTTGTGATCCCAAGGTCCCAAGATCACTCCCTAGCAGTGCAAAAAAAGAAAAAAAATATATATTTCCTTATATCCTGTGACCTTGATAGATCTAGGCATACTTTGGAATGTGATAGTACAACTGCTATCTGCCTACCTTCATCTCAGCCTTTCTTTATGTTTCTGTATCTCCATTGTTTTATAAACACACCAGTCATTAAATTTAGTGTATGATTTCAAGTTCCTGACTTAATTACTTCTATAAGACTCTAATTCCCAACAAAATCAACTTCTGAGGTTCCTGGTAGAGATGAATTTGGTGAATTGGAGCAGCCATACACGAATTATGACTCTTGCCATAAAATCAACAATAGCAAGTTCAAATAATGTCCGTATTACAGCCATAAAAAGTAACTTTTCAGGTTTCCTCATTTCTGCCATTTTAATTTAACATAGATCACAGTCAGAGTAAACATTTATGGAGGGACTGAGAAAGAAAACTGCATAGTCATAGTTTCCTTAAATTTTATCTCTTTCAATGAAGTTGGGTTAGTTTTAGGTATTATGATATCCATAAATATAATACACCATTGTACTACCATTAAGTAATATGTTTCTATTCCAAGTAAACCTTTTTAAATATGAATTCTTATCTCCAGCAGGGATTTAAATTTTTCTTAAATTTATTATAAAGAAGTTTGAAAATACGGCCATTGAAGTTGAAAAATTTAGAGTTCATTTAAAACCAGACTATATGTTAATTAAATCATAAAATAAACCTTTCAGTCCTTGCAAGAAATTAAAATGAGCACATAGACTTTTTTTCTATATTCTACAAGGGTGATTGCCCCAAAACCGTGGCAAATTATTCAAGTGGATTCCAAATAAGCAGATAACAAAAGCGGAACTTATTTTATAAAGTTGGAAAGCGTGCTAGCAATTTTCTACTTAAACCTTAGAGTTTGCATTGGAGATAAAGGGGATATGTTATTGACCTCCTAACAATCACAGGTAATTACTGACAAGCCTAGACTTGCATCTCTTGGCTTTTAAAATGAAGTCCCCTAATTATTCTTACTTTCAGACTAAGTCATCTGTTTGTTACTGATAGTGTCTCATAAAAATGTCCAGGGTTTTAGCTTTCTCTGCTTTTCTGTAATGTTCATGCTGAGTTCTGTGAAACATACGCTGATTTTCCTCTTTTTTGCTAGCCTCCCTTTACAGCATGAAGAAGATTTTGCAAAACATGAGTGTGTGTTGAGTTTGAAACAATTATTCTAGATCTAGGTAATGAAATATGTTGTTAGAAATAATCAATATTTCATTGCCAACAAAATGTAAATTATTACTTTGAAGTACCATTTAGAATTATCGACATATATAAGGGTAAGATGCCCGTATTAAAATATGGTTTAAGAATCAATGAGTCAGTTGTATAATAATTTCCTAGTATATAGTACAAACTCAGTAAATCCACATTCATTTTATGTTTTTGATCAAAATTTAGACATTACATGGCCAGGAATTTAGCTCAATGGTTGAGGCAACTGCCATGCTAATATAAGGTCTCTAGTTTGATGCCCGGTAACCATATATAACAATGCCAGGGTTAATGACTTGTTATTCACACCCACCAGAAAATACAACCACTTAGCACAGAGCTGAGTGAGGTTGCTCATGCCTGTAATCACAGCACTCAGGAGGCAGAGGCAGGAGGACTGCTATGAGTTCTAGTCTGAGTTCAGGACTAGCATGAACTATAAAAGTGAGACCCTGTCTTAAAATAATAATAATAATAATAATAATAAACAACTGAAATAAAATGTTTAGACACTACAAAGTTTAAATGATATAAGCACTGAGTTTAAAATACATCAGGACAAAAAGAAATGAAGAGATTATTAATTATCAAGAGTCTTTCAATAAGAAAAATTCAATATCCACACAATTAACAGTTTTTTAAGTTTATGTTGTTTGCTGCACCTGATATATAAGCAACTTGATATTTATTGAATTTTAGAGCTGAAATAAACCTTGCTATGTATCTAATCTCCATCAGAAAGCCTTAAATTTGGTGTGATTGTCATTTTGGCTCACCTACACTTTGGTGTTGGGTCCTGTTCTGTGTACTATAGACAATTTAGCAACACTCTTGGCCTCTTTTCACTTTGTACTAATAATGCTTTTGTCCCAGAAGTCATTATAATAAAAAAAATAATGTCAAATGTCTTCTTAGAGCACAATCACCTACATTTGAAAATCCCTGGATTGAAAAGAACATTGTACTGATGAGAATCAGAAATTTGAAGAGATTTACCTAGGCTCTAGTGAGTAGGTTATCCACTGTAAGAGCACTCCCCAACTCTCTGGATCCAGGAGGGGTTTCCCTGGAGCATAATGCCTCCATGCTCAGGGCTGGGGGTGCTGGGACAGATTCTAGGGTGTGTCTATGTAGCTCAGGCTCTGGGCTCTGTGCAGGGAAGGCTGGAGTTACAATGCTCCTCCTGCCTCACCATCCCCAGTGCTGGAGTACAGGCATTTACCACCAGTTTGGGGTAGATCCTTATAAGGTGAAAATGGTAGACCATTCACATGTGGCTCATCATAGGGCTCCTGCTCTGTTAATAAAGTAATGTGGCACTAGTCTGAAGGAAGCAGAACTCAAGTGGCGAGATGAAACCTGTGCAGTGACTGTAAATACAGAAGAAGTTTCCTTTGTTCATCCAGGGTGCACTTACTGCCCTGCCGCCTGACTCCTAACAGGATTGTGGCCCAGAAACTAGAATCTCTAGGACAACAGTTCAAAACTCTCCCTTTAGAGGGGTGTAAAAGATTCCTTCAGAGTGCTGTAAAGAGGAAATTAAACTACAGAATCATGTGAACGGACCTAGTTCTCTTTGTCTCTCCCTGAGCTCCCTGGAAAACTGAATTGAAGTATATTTCAAGCTGTGACCCTGTGGGGATAACCTAGATAAGTGTATTAAAATGCATAACCTCAGACCCCTTCCCAGTTAATGTAATTTAAAAGCATGGAGTGAACTGTCACGGTTAATCCACAGCTTTAGGTAATGTGAGGCAAACAGTGGCCGGCCAACAGAAGAACACAGCCTGCCTGAGCTTAGGATTCTGAGCAGGATCCCTGGGGTCATGCAGAGGGAGAGGCTGAGGCAAGCATATTGACCTGAAATTCATGAGTGATTATTGGGTTAGTAAGATAGACTTTGATGGAGTAAGGTGAGGGGCAGCCTGAGACTGTGGAAGCGAGATGAGCCAAGGAGCCAGACCCCATGGCAACGTAGGAATAGCTCCCATAGCAACAACTGATGCTGTGTTGTGTCAGACCCCACATGAACAAGCGAGGCAGATACCCCGTGCCCTAGCAGTGTAAGTCAGATAGCAACAAGATGAAGAGGAACTGTTCCGAGGCTCAGGGGACAAGAAGTGGCCACTCAGCAACTCAGGCTGATGGGAGAAAATCTGAGTCTTTCAGTTCTCCATTGATCTTTCATTTTGAAAGAGTCAATGCTGATTTTCCAGCTATGTTCAACATAAAGTCTTGTATATTTAAAGTGCTGCACTTTCTCAACATAATGTTCTCTAAGAATCTATTATCTGACCAAACATCTCAGTGACATTTAATTTTTATTGTCACTTCCCTGCTAAACTGCTGCAGTGAACCTTGCTATTAAAATGATATACAAAGCCAAATCCATCACAATAGTATATTCTTTTATGACCTCCAGGCTTTTCTACTGATCAATCTCATCTCCTACATCTTTTCTCTTTTAACTATGTTTCCTTTTCTGATTTTTATGCTGCCTTTTATATTTCCCCCCACCTACAATCCCTACAAAAGTACTCATATTTGAGACTCCTGAAATAACAAACTTTCCATAACTCTCAGTACAGGAGTTTCTCACAAGTCCCACACTGCACAAATGCTACTGCCCACTAACCAAGATCTAAACTTATCAGTAACCAAAATCTAAACTTCCAGTCATATGTTCTTTTCTTTTCAATACTGGACATTAGGCCCTGGGCCTATGCACTGGGCTGTGTCTCCAGCTGTCCTTATTTGGAGGTAGGGTCTTGTTAAGTAGCCAGAGTTGAGCTTGTATATGATTCTCTTTACTTGACCTCTTAAAATGCTGAAATTGTAGGCATGTAGCAGGGATCTTGTCTTTCTAAATTCATATAAAGCACCTTTCCCTGATAGTTTCCCTTACCTACTTTATGAAGAAAGATACCTTTGTATTGTCCCCAATGTCATATACGGGTGAATGTGTGTTCCCATAAATCACAAAACCACATTTTTTAGTGATGCCAGATATAGCAAATTTCTACTGAGTTATCATTTATATACATGAATATACTTACGTATGAATATGTATCAACATAATCAACACTTTAAAAGTTCAATGAGTTTATTGAAAGAATGAAAGAAACTGCAAATGAAGATGCACTTTAGTTATATTTGTAAGTGAAATAAATAGTCATACACATGTAAATACCATGTTAAAACTCCAGTGTGAGTAGCTGAAGGTGTTAAAGAGACTCACAGTGTATGATAGGCATTGTGAAATAGGAAGAAAATGTTCAAACAGGAAGGAGAACTGGGAGAAGGTGGCAGAGGAAATCAAAGTAAGGAAAGAAAACATTTGATAGTAAAATGGAAGCAATGGAAACAAACCTTATGTATATTGGGGATAGAGGTTGGCAATGGGAAAAATATAAGAATCAAGAAATGTCGTGTACAGGTCAAATTCTCAGTGGTGAACGTGATCATAATGCATATCTAAAATTTACTAATAAACTCAATAAAAATACTAGTAAGGCCAAGTCATAAAATGAAGTGCTGATCAAATACTAAATGAATAAGTCTAAGTATAAAATAGTGCCTGTTTAGTATTTATTATTTTCAATTCGGTTCAAAGGACTTCTCTTGAAAAGTGAGCATTATTTCATGATTATAGTCTATGAATATATGAGTTCATTGGTTGAAAGTTAACTGCAAATATTTTATTTTGTAAATGAGAATTAAGTTGTGTCTTATACTGGTACAAATCCCCATTATGGAGTGCAATCATGATGTGTATATTTAATGTACCAATAAAGATAATTTTAAAAAATATTTTATTTTGTATACTGATACAATTATTATTTTAGGCACAGGCTTACCCTTTTCCAAAGAGTGTTTTGTTTTGTTTCCCACACTTTACCAACCATTAGTGTTTGTGTTAAATTGTACTAATATTATATCTTCTTGGTGTAAGTTTCTATACAATTCTTCTAATCTTTAACCTTTCCTCATTGAATATCACATGGCTAGTCATCACATTTATCCTAAATGAAGACATTAATGAAGTCTTTAATTTTCCTCTTAGGTCTATGCAATTTCTAATCAACAAAATTTGCTTATTACCCACAACTATTTCAACATCAAGTCAATGAATTAAAAGTGATAACTTTTGACTAACTAAAATTCATACCTATGTTCAAGTTCTACCAGTGAAATACAATAGCATTCACACTCATATGAATATCTCTAACTCACTCTTATATGGACATGATTCCAGCTCATATGGAGTTTATTTGAAAGTCTTTAGTTACCTGAATCATCACCAGCTAATCTCATCTGTCAAGTAAGAGTATATGTTCAGATATAAAATGAATATTTGAGAAATAAAACTTTCTTGGTATTTATCCAACATAGATAAATGAGAAGCATGTTAATTTATTTAAATGGGCTGTATTATAATTGCATTTTTATATATTCATCTAGCAGAGTTTTTCTCCTTTTAATGTGTGATAAGATTAAAGATGAATCATTCCTGGAATAAATAATTTATCAGAGAATTATACATGACTCTTTTCATGTCTTCACAAGCAAAACAAATCTCTCAAAAGTTTAAAGTAGGGAAGATAGTAGACATGCTACTATTTGATATTCAAAAGGGAAAATCATTTTATTATATTTAATATAGTTATTGAAAAGAAACAAGGACATTTTTATTAACAAAACGTGCTACTCAGAGATTTGTTTTTATCAATGATGCTGGTCAATACTTTCTGGCTTTTCTCTGAGCTTATGCATTCTGATCAAACTTTGGAATATAAAAGATTAAACTTCTCAGCTAATTACATGCCTGGAGGCACATTAACAATGCAAGTGTCAATGCTCTGTTAAAAATTCATTTTGCATTTTTAACACAGTCCTGATAGAAAAATTTTGAAAGCAACAAAGTGAAAAGACTTATATTCTTACTTTAAAAGATAGCCGAGGAACCTTGAGAAAGGGGAACTTCATTATTTTGTATTCTGAAGAATATCGGAATGAATTTTTACATAGTTAAAATTTTCATGGGTCATTGAATTTTAGTGAGGATGAATTTAAGAACCTTTTGGCGTTACCTTTTCATTACATGATGGAAGTTACTTAAGCGCAGAAAGTTTCTGAGACTTTTGCAAGGGCCTGTAGTTAGAGATGTCTGTTACCCACAGCTGTTAACTCTTACACCAGAGAGCTTCTCACAGCACCTTTTCCCCTTAACACTGCCAGAATCTGGATTTTAACATGTCTGCAGTGCTTGCTTTCTGTTGCAGATGGAACTGTGTCCTCCTGAAAATGTGGATTTTGAAGCCCTGACTAATCCCAAATACCTAATAAGGTGGCTGTATTTGAAGACAGTATTTTAGAATATTAAGTTAAAATGAAATCATTGGGACGAACCTATATGCATCGCTCTGGTGTCTTCACTGGGAGAGAAAATTTAGACTCTGACAGTCAAGACAGGAATGTCTACTTGGAAAGAAAAAAACAGCCTGTGGATGCCTCCTACAATCCAAGAAGGGAATGTCCTTGTTTCTTTTCAATAACTATATTAAATATAATAAAAACTTCGGCCAATACATTGCACTTGGGTTCCATGCTCCAGATCTGAATTATTTTTGAAAGCTACCTAGTTTCTGACATTTAGTTGAAGCATGTTGACAAATTAATACATCAAAATTATATTATATAACTAAATAATAATTCTAAGTTTATCTTCTCTACATAACTAGTAGTTCACATCCAAATGTTAAAATTAACCTAAAATAAAGAATCATATCAGAGAAGGAGGAATAATTTCTAGATTACTGAGAAGAATCCTTTTAAGAAATGACTAGCAAAATGAAACTTAGTTTAGTATCTTTGGCAGATGAGACAAAATTTGAAGATTCCAAGTTGAAGTGTACGTGTATGATAATTACATTCAGGATGAAACTAGAAATTATCACATATAAAAATCAAATTCTAAATTATCTGTTTCATTTATGACATTTCTGAATACTCCCCAAGATATGCTGCTTACTCAATATATTCAATCAAGTTTACTCAAGTTAAAATAGAACTACCAATGCAGTATTATGATTTTCATATTGACATCTAAATACAGCATAATTTAGTTTCAGAGTTTCTCAAATACATTTCCTCAAGAGTATGACAGTTGTATTTTTAACAATGTTTTAAAGAGAATGAAAGGAGATTTAAAGTTAGGAACCTTGAATTGTAATAGCACTTCATACACATGTTTCTGAGTCCATTGCTATTTTTCTGAGCCCCAATTTCTCTGTGTCTAAAAAAAAAAAAGATTACTATAAATATTCTGATATTTTTGTTTTTATTTAAATTCTTATCTATTAAATAATTGCATTATTTTAAAAGTAGATATTTGGTTGAATATAAAATAAAGTTGATCCATTATGAGAAAGCAGTAAATTTAGAGTAACAAGAAGTAAATTTTTAAATTTGTAAACTTTGTAATCTTAAGGATGAGAAAAGAAAAAAAAAAAAAAAAAAGCAAATGGCAGGTGTTTCTTTCAGAACTTTCAACCAGTCATTTTGTCTAGATATTTCACAGGGTTCACTGGCTTCACCCAGCACGGAGAAGAGGCCAAGTGCACCTCCACGCTGTCTTATAAGGCTGCTGCTCATCAAAATGAGACACCTGTTTGCACTTTGTTATGCTGTTGGTTTGCCACAGATTTCTGCAGATGTGACAGAACAAGTGAGGGCAGAATTATCCACGGCTGTTGCATAAAAGTCACTGAGAGGAAAAATGAAGGTAAATGTGTTCTTAAGCAGTTGTCTTTATGTACTTAACTTTCATAGAAAATATTCCACTTGTTCAAACTACTTGTAAATAGTTGTTGATACAGCCTTCAGTGGCTAGAAAGAGAAAATAATTGCTTCTGTGTGGAGATAATTTGAAATGACAAGAACTTTGGTTTAGGAGGTTGTACAGTATTGTTAACTTTGTAAGTTCTTATTAACCATTAGCCCTAATGAAGGGAAGCTACCACTGAGTATGTGGAAAATAAGTAGTTGATGAAATTACTATTAATGTTTGCTGAGAATCCAGAAGTATCACACTATTGTGCTCATCTTTTGAGATTAGATAAAGGAGAGGAAACTAAAAATAGGGGAAAATTTGAAAAAAAAAAAAAAAGACAATTGCAACCTTTGTTACGGATGTTGTGATAGAAATAGGCAGCATGTTGTGTAGAAGGTAGTACGAAAACAGCTGATCCCACTTGCAAACAGCTGAGTTTTCAGTTTCCACTGTTGTTGGATTTTGTGCTTAGTCTGGAATCACAGGCCTACCATGTCTGAAGGGAACATCCAGGAACAAAAGTACGTTGCAGAAGAATGACTACTAGGGAGGATGACTAGATACTAGGGTTAATATGTTCCTTACAGTCTCTTTTAGAAGGCCTAAGCTTCATAAGACCTGTATTTAAGCACATACAGTAACCACCATCAATATTAACACAAACAAACAAAACACAGAAGTTTTTAGCTACTTGGGAACCTGAAGCTGGAAGCTCAGAGTCCTCAGACCAGATAGGGCAATTTAGTGAGATCCTGTCTCCAAGTAAAAGACAAAGGCCTAAGTATACAGACCCGTGGTAGAGGCGCCGCAGGTTAACTACACAATACCAGAATAAAAGAAAGTGGAAACATAAGGAAAGGATTTTCACCAATCACATATTTCAAAAGAAATCTATTTTCCAACACAGAGCTCTTCCCAAGGGAAATACTTAGGATGCACTAAATCAGGGAGAGCGAACCTCTCCGAGCTTTCAGTGACGCAGCCCTCTGCGCCCCAGTACCGTAGTTCACCTCCTGTGTTTTCAGTCTCACTTGACGCTCTGTTTGTCTCCAACCATCATTAAATGTGCTGCACATTTTCTGGTCAGATCAATTTAAAACAAATTTTGGCAGGGAGAAATCCTCCAGTTCTCTCCATTGTTCCAATCAAACTTCTTCCATTTTGTAGAAACTTGACTCTTCAATTTCACCCATCAACACTGGAATTGATCAGGTCACATTCTGGATGTTGTCACAAAAGCAGCAGAATTCTCCTAGTGATATGAAATATGCTATAAACACTCCTTTACTTATGATAGGTTCCATCTCAATCGAATCTTTGTAAACTGAAAATACCATAAACCAAAAATATATTTAGTACATGTAACCTACGGACTACAATCATTTAACCTAACTTCCTTTAATTGTCCTTAGAATACCTACCTTAGCTAAAGTCAGAAAAACTGTCTAACATAGTGTTGAATATCTCATGTCATGTATGAAATACTAAAATAGAAAAACAGAATGATTGGATATAAACTTTCATGCCATCCTAAATTTAAAAATAAATAATAATCTGAGCCATTATAGAGCAGGCCCATTTGTAGTTTGCTGGTGAAGTTAACACAGGGACTTGAGGTGCAGAGAAGCAACAGAGGCAGGACATATACACTGGTCTAGAATTCCTCTAAGACCTCTCCCTGGCCCAGCATTGCAACCTGCACCTGTGGATTCAGAGCTTCTGAGGTTGAAAAGCAGATGGTAAAAGCATAGTAACCAGAGAGGAAAAGCCCCAAGATGCAGGCAGAGGTAAGTGGGTAATACAGTGTCATCTGGTAGACCATGAGAGCTTGCATTTTGTGAATTTAACTGAAAACATCGGCATCACAGGAAGAAATAGACACAGAGGTTCAGACATTACATAAAAAGAGAGCTGCTCATCAGGGTCCCATCCCCACTCCACAATGTTAGCATTCTCTGAGAGGCTTTGCATGGAACCCTTGGGGAAGGGTGACCTTTGTCAGTATAGAGTATTAACATTCTGTAAAAACCGAGAAACCCAGGGTAACAGGATGCCCCATCTAAGAAATCTCCATTTCACCCAAGCATCTATCTACCCTGGGCTTCTTGGAACAGAGATGTCTTGTCCTGAGTATCATGGAAAGGATCAGATACATAGATGTGAATAATTTGCTTGCCTTGATTTGTGAATAACCAATTAAATATTAACATGATTTTATTTAAATAAAACAATTATAAATTCAAAGTGTAGTAGATATAGAAGGATAGTAACTGTCTTTCTGCTGTGAGGAAAGAGGGAGAAGTGGACAAATTTTGGAATTTTAAATTATCATTTCTTTCCTTATTTGTGTATTCAAATCACTTTTAAGATGATTTTGTGAAATCTAAACCCTAAGGTATATCTCAGTTCAAAGTCACACTTGGTCATGACATAAGCATCTTACATGCTTTCCATTTAAAGCTAATATTTTTCCTCTGTACATGTGAACCATGATATTATTTTTAATTCTTCAACTTGAATGAGATAATTCTGGTTCAGCTAAGTATTGAATTTATTCTAAATATATGTTTGTTCATGCCAGTAATAAATGATTGTTACTTAAAATTCTAGATGTTACTGATCTGAATGTGTGTGTGTGTGTGTGTGTGTGTGTGTGTGTGTGTGGTATGAGACCTTGAACCTAGGGCCTCGTATGTGCTTAAGAACAGTTTACTCAAGAGCACTATCTCCATTCCCCTGTGATTTTTTTTAAAGCATGGAGCAATATTTGGATGGATTTAATATGATTACCATATGTTAGGTTCATTGTGAATCTAGCAGTACACTTGCTTACACGGGGAATTATTTTCCTTTTCTGAGTTTTAACTTGATTGTTCCTGTCTCCTTAAACAGAACAATAATGCATCACAGTTGGTGCTCCATGTCCTTGAAATAAAGCTGTTTTCTCAAATATTAACTCACCTGCTTTCCAAGAAGTCACTTTGTACATGCACTTGAGAATAGCACTGACCTTTTTCACAGCGGCACTACACCAACACTATTTATTTAATTCCTTAGTGCTTCCATTTTTCTCTAATTTCTATCCTTTAAAAGCTTCCCACCCTCTAATTTGAAGCCATATTTTTTTGTTTAAGAAATTATCCAAAGCATTAATTTTCAGCAGGTTTGTGACTTCTACTTTTCCCATTTGCTGTGTTTATGCTATTAACCTAAGGTCATACAATCGGCGAGACCTCAGTTCCAACGCAGGAGTAAACTTCTCCATTTTCAAGAAATCAGAGTCCGTTTTGTCACATAATATTTAGGTTCATAATTGAGGTAATGCTTCCACAGATCACAATGTAGTGAGCTCTTGATCAGTTGTTTAAAAGCATGCTCACATAAAGTAGTGTGAGCGTGGCGGATCCTGTCCATCTCTTACAGTGCGGGCTGGGGTTGCAGCCTGTCCAGGCCAATTGCACATCTCTACTCAGAGATTCTCGTTCCCTTTCTCCTGCTGCTTTGCCATCTCTGAAAGTGTAGATCTCACGTTCTTCATGCAACTTTTCCACCATCAATTCTGCAGTCCAGTGTGCAGTGAAGGAGAAAGGGAGGAAGTGAGACGCTGCCGCATAAACATCTGTTCCGAGTACGTGCTTCACTGCCATTTCCACTTGCGCTAAGCAGAAGCCCGCTCACATGGCTGTAGTCACGTGCTGAGTCCTAAGATTCAGAGCCTCTCACATAGAGTCCCACTCCTACATACAAGGAAATGGAGGAGTAAGTACTGGAAAAACATTATCACTCTTTGGTGCAGTTTCTTATCACATGTTGCCTCGTGATTATAAGCTTTTAAAGAAGAAGTTACGTGCTTGACAAACAACTATTTTTAAAGCTAAGACATTAGGTTTTGATAAGTGACAATTTTCAACTTGTTAATTTTTAAAAATCAAAATGTCACTGGATGATGGAAAATATTTACTACTTTCAATAATTATCTTCAAACAGCAAAGTAATTCATATAATCTGAGCACTAATATTGTTTCAAAGTATACAAATACATCCAAAATATTTGAAGACTTGTTATTGAAAATCCTATCCTCCAAGCCATGCTAAAAATTAGGAAAAATATACATTTATTTCTTTTTCCTTAGGAAAATATAAGCGCTAATATTTGAATATGTATATCTATCCCAAGATGACATGTTGAAACTTGATCCTGAAGGCGATATTATCAAGAAGTAGGGTTCAGGGGGAACTGATTAAACCACACCACTGACTGAGATTAATGGTGGTAACCCACAGAGGGAAGGAAACATGCAGAGCCCTTTTGCCCACACACCTTCAAACACAAGATTACACTAGACTCAGGCTTCCTCAATGACCCTGTCTTAGCCTTCTTAGATTCAGAACTGTAAGAAATAAACTGAACTTTTTAATAAATTGCCTGAAGATTTTTTGTTGCAGCATCAGGAACTGTGACATGCAGATCAGATTGAGAATGAAATGTACAAATTAAATGAGTGTAATAAAACACACTCTGGGTAGGCACAGAGTTGATTAACAAGTACTGAATCACTATCAGCTGTACCATTTTTAGTTTTCTCTGTTGTGTCTCCTGCAGCCCTAATCATTTTCCCTTGACCTAACCTGACAATGCTGCCACACTCCTGTGCAGATGAGAGATAAAATGCACATACATTTTGTATAAAATTTAAAAGTTGTATTCGTTTCCTAAAACTATACACATACACAGACTTAAAGGAATATAATGTTCTTTGCTTGCCATTCTGAAAACAAGAAGTCCTTCTAAACAAAGGTGTTGATGACACAGACTCTTTCTAGAAAGTCAACAACAGTAACAACAAAAACCCTGTGTCTTCCAAATACATTCTAAGGGGGGAAAAATCAACTTTTTGCTCTCTCTTTCTTTTATATCTATATATTTTCAAAGATTGTAAGTGCAAGCTGCTGTGGACTTGTCAGTGGCCCGATGGCCACCAGCCAGGGGAGCTAGAAAGTAAGTGTCCAAATGTGTGAGATGGCAGAGAAACTCTTTGTAAAGGTTTTGAATGAAAAAATAAAAATGGTAGCTGCTTCACTGATTCTCTCAACATTTTTTGTAAAATGTATTTCTTAGTTCATGCTAATCTGGAGGTGGTTACGGGAGGGACATTTGAAACACAGATCTCCATTTTGGCTAAGCTTTCAAATGGACAAGAATGGCAGTACTCAGAAGATTAGAAGAATTCCAGTTTTATTTACTGTCTGCCTCCATATTCGAACTGGGAGGAAGCTTCCCTGTCATTCTCAGAAGTAGCTGTCATTGCTCACTTAGATGGAGACTCGCAGGCACTCCTCCTTCCTGCAATTGCTTCATGTTCTTGTTACGTTCTATCAACTGTTACAGAGTCCTTGATTTGATTTTTTTTTAACAGACGCCTAATTATCTTCCCCATACATTTTCCACAGATGGATCTTTACACACATCTACTTCTGTTTGAATATGCTTAAAAAATCTTCACAACTTACAGTGTCTCGGTGGATAAGCTCTAACCCCAAATGGGCTGATTCTTGTTTGTTTCCTTCTTTGTATACTCACCCAACCCATTACCTTCCAGCCCTACAAAACTGGCCATGAGGTTTAAACAGGATAAACATTTTATGCTGATTATACTTTTATTATACATGCTGTTTTAGATATACTTTGAGTATTTGTTGCTAACACTGAATGACACTATCAAAGGCTGACCAAACTTCAAAAAGATGGTGTAAATTCAAAAAAGACCATTAAAGATGACCTTTCATTTTGATTATGTATGAAATCTTACTACTTAATAAGTTATAAACTCTTGATATTTAAAGAGCTGCAAGATTATTTGAAAGACACCTTTGAAATTCCTTGAAAATTGTTATTGACTATAAGATATTTAGCCTCAAGGAGATTGAAAAAAATAACCAATAGGAGAGATTAGTTGAAATACAGAGAGGGCAACCAAGCAGGTAGGCATCTCTCTGTGATCCCGTCACTTGGGTAGGCTGAGGAGCAAGGACTGTAAGTTCAAGCCACATTTGAGAAATATAGGGACTTAGGGAGGCCTGGACTCAAAAGAATAAATACAGTATGAAGGCCTTAAGTTTAATAATTTAATCTCTGGTACAAAGACATGTGTGTGCACACATATGAGGTGAGGGGTCAAATAATGAAATGAGATTATTTATGTTTCTTTGGATTTGATTCTGGACCTAAAGAATGACACTTTGTTTATTTTAATTTGCCTATTCTATAATCATTATTAATATTTTCATATTTTTCAGTGTATTCTAATATACAGTCATGGAGTGAATAGCACTCACTCTGTTTCTACAAGTGTAATACCTAACCAGAAAATAATCAGCCTTGAAACCTAAGATGAGAATGCCAAGCTCAATTAGATGATCCTCTTTACCTGACTTCCAGGGCAGCTACTGAGCAAGAAAATAGTGGTATCAGGTTATTTAGGGATAGGCTGACTGGGGCTGGCATTTTTGATGCACAGTTTTCAAGGCTGATTATTTTCTGGTTAGATCTTATTGTTAGGAAACATGACCATACTCGCGTCAAGAAGGACTGCACGTGTAATGATGGTCCCTTGAGATTATGACAAAGCCCATAGTGTAGTAGGCTGCTCCACATCCTAAGTTTGTGTAAATACAGTCCCATTCTTACACAAGATTAAATCGCCAAAGAATACGTTTGTCAGAATGGATCTTTGCCATAAAGAGAGGCATGATTGTGTATATGACATAAAACAACTTTAATTTGGTAGGAAAGGTGGCTTGAGATGAACAAATTTTTCCTGGCTTATCTATAATTGAATTCCTAAGGGAGGAAATAAAGTCTTTTATTTTGTAAGAATCTTTGACAACAATGATTCATAATCAGAATAATAAGAAAAAAAGAAAGTTAGCTAACTTGAGGCCAATTTATATGAATAGTGTTTAATAATCTTAGAATTTATGTCCTTCTATCTTATCATGACACAAGAGTTTCCCAGTGTAACATACCTGATACTGGAACTTGGACCAGTATGACAAAAGTGAAGAATTTTTAAATGCTTATCTGCAAAAGGTGATTTTCCTCTTGAAAAGTAATTGCTATATAAGGAAGGCAGCCTTTGTGGCTTAACCTTTGAATTTACTGAGAAGTCATATCTCTTCTCCAAATAAAACACTAAATACATTAAAATTCAAAACATTCTGTAGATTTGAAATGTTTAAAAGAAATGAGCTCAGTTTGCTTTCATTCCTTCCTTGACTCTTCAGATTTAATGGTTTTGTCCTATGTGT
>PVIR01014165.1:0-40105 GCA_004026965.1 Petromus typicus | reverse complement strand
GGGCCGGGGAGTTAGCTCAGTGGTTCCGGCGCCTGTCTCGCAAGCGCAAGGACCCGGGTTCGATTCCCCGGTAACCACATAACAATACTGGGTGTGGAGACCCACACCCAGCAGCAACCAGTACCACATACCACAGTGCCGTGCGTGGTGGCTCACGCCTGTAATCCCAGCACTCGGGAGGCAGAGGCAGGAGGATTGTGATGTGAGTTGGAGGCTGAGCTCAGGGCCAGCCTGAACCACAAAGCGAGACCCTGTCTCCAAAAAAAAAAAAAAAAAAAAAATGTATCTGTATAGTCTTGTATGGTAGTACATGCCCATATTTCTGGTTGCTTGGGAGGCTGAGGCAAGAGAATAGAAATTCAGGGCCAGCCTGGGCAAGTTAGCAAGATCCTATCCCAGAATAAAAAATAATAAAAGAGCTGGGCTATAGCTGGAGGTAGAACACTTGACTACTATACATGAGGCCCTGGCTTTGATTCCAAGCACCACAGAAACATTTAAGGCTGGGGATTTAGCTCGGTTGTCACAGCACCTGCCTTACAAGCACAAAGTCCCGAGTTTGACCCTGGGTACTCCAAAAAAGAGACAAAGTTCACTCACATCATCTGAAGCCTAGCCCATGTCCAGATTTCCCTTATTCTCTCAAAAATGTCATCTTGGGCTGGAGATTTAGCTCAGTGGTTCCGGTGCTTGCCTGGCAAACACAAGGTTTTGAGTTTGACCAGGCTCATGCCTGTAATCCCAGCACTCAGGAGGCAGAGGCAGGAGGATTCCCTTGAGATCAAGGCTAGCCTGGGCTACAAAGTGAGTTCAGGGCCAGCCTGAAGTACAAAGCGAGTCCCTGTCTCAAAAAAAAAAAAATCATCTCACACTTAGTCAAATCTGGTTCTAAATTAAGATTATGCATTACATATTGTGCTTTTCTCTGTCCGTTTTGAACAGTTCTCTCCACCTTTCACTCCTTTTTTCATTCCATTTATTTATTGAAGAAACTGGGTTACTTGTTGAGTAAAAATTTCCATATTTAATATTTGGCAATTGCTACCTTATGGTATTGTTTTTCTACATTCTATATTTCGGTGAACTGACGTCCAGCAGCTTGATCAGATTTGAGTGCAGAGTTTGTTATCGCTATCCTTTACCCCATGCTAAAATTAAATGAAAGCAGAAACTTTGTAACTGCTAGAAGTAAGCATAGGGAAGCACTTGAAGCCATTGCACAGGCAGAGACTTCCTGAACAGGCCCTGATAACACAGGAGCTCTATGTCAAGGATCAGCAAATGGGCCTGCATCTGAGAAGGCTTCTGCACAGCTGAGGAAATGCTTAACAGTGAAGAGCCATCCTGCAGCACAGTGGGAGAAAAACTTTACTAGCTACTCTTCTGATAAATGGTCCAGATCAGGAACATAAAAAGAACTCCACAGTTCTTTATTCCCCAAAACCAATGACCCAGTCAGCAAATGAGCGAGTGTTAAAGGAGTAGAGTGGAGATGGTCAGTAAGTATATGAAAGAGATGCCCAACATCGTTAGCCATTAGGCAGATACAAATCAACACTGCACTGAGGTTCCATCTCAGAGTGGCTGTCATCAAGAATAGTTTTAAAGGTTTTGATTCTTTCGGGAACATACCTAGGGGTGGGGGTACTGCTGTGTCAAATGGTATTTCTGTTTTTAGTTTTTTGAGGAATCACCATACTGATTTAAAACATCACACTGCAGTGATAACGTGCATACCTATATTTTAGAATATTTTAGCTACATTTTAGAAATAGGTGAGTAGATAAAGGAAGTATAGTACATACACCCTGTGGGATATTATCCAGCCATACAGAACGAAGTCATGTCGCCTGTAAGAGAACAGATAGCAGTAGGAGCCGTCGTGTGAAGTGGTACAAGCCCGTCTCTTAAGTTACTGTGCTCTGTTGTGTATGCCTACACTTAGCACTGGGAAGGCTGAGGGAGGGGACCCTAAGATGGAAGCCAGGCTAAGTGCACAGTTGAAACCCTGTCTCAGTAAAAGAAAAGTTGACTTTGCAAGTTTTCTCTTACATGAACAACCCAGAAATGAATGAGTAAATGAGCACCAGCAGGAAATTAGAAAAGAAGTTTTAGTGATGGTGGAGAGAGGAGAAAAGAGTAGTGGTAATGGAAGTGAACATAATCAAAGTATGTTATATACGTGAACCAGCGTACCAGCATGCATCGCATGACTCTGTTATGAACGTGCGTTAATAAAGCGGCACTTCGCTGATGGTGACTGAGTCATACTAGAGAGGTTATCCCATGCGCTCCTGTCTTCAGGGACAAGTTGGTGTGGAAGTCCCTGGTCCCCAGGAACCTGCTCCCTGAAGACCTCCACATCCCGCTGCAGCCATGATTCCATTAGCGGCAGGGTGCTTTACACATATCTTGCAGAGTTGGGAACTAAAGCTTTAGGTTTTGTGCAGCTCAGGGCTTTTCCTTCAGTGAGGAGGAAGCTTTTCCGTCGCCGCGGTCTGCTGTGTCATTGCAGACCACCTGGCGGGCGGACAGAGCACGGCCTGTTCTTTGTGTTCAGGGAAGCTTGCTGGGTGAGGATCTTCGGGGAGCTGTGGAGAAGGAGCCTGAAGTTCTGCTAAATTTAGGTGTACAAGGGAGAGTTGGAGAGGTGTGTCACGTGTAGATGTCTGTGCCTTCCGTCATGGTGTCACCCAGCTCAGTCCAGTCCTTGTTTGTCACCACAGATGTGGTGAAAGGCGAGAAGATTGTGCCAGTATTTGATGAGCCACCAAATCCAACCAATGTTGAGGAGAGCTTGAAGAGGATTAGGGAGAACGATGCCCGCCTGGTGGAGGTCAACCTGAACAACATAAAGGTAGGGAGGTGTCATGGGGGGTCGCTGGGTGGGAGGTGGGTGGGGCCGCTTGGAGCCAGCCGCACCCGGGTGACGGCTGGGCACTCTCTGTCTAGTGTGCTGGGTCTTCCTACTTCCTCCAAGGGGAGCTGTCACTGCCAACAGCATGCTGCCGTAGCTCCTCAGATCTTAGCGCAGTATGACACAGTAGTACTTTCTGACTTGCTGTTTATTTTATTTGGTTTTTGTTTTTATTTATTTATTTTTTGGTACCAGGGATTGAACTCAGGACCTTGTACTTATAAGGCAGGCACAGTGCCACTGAGCTAGATGGCCCTCTGACTTGCTTTTCAAAGACTTTGTCATAAGACTGTTTTCAAAGACTTTGTCACTGCCTTACAGTGTGTCAGTAAATCTAACTTTAAAAAACTTTGGTTTGGTTTTGCTTTTCAGGTAAGTTTTCCTAAGGTATTAGTTACATGCAGTGAAGTTGCCCCTTTGGTATGCAGCTCTAGGAGTTGTGACAGGCACGTGCAGTTGTGCAGCCGTCGCCGTGCAGTCAGACGTGAAGCATGTCTGTCTCCGAGACGGCCCTCAGCCTGCTGTGCTTGCTCTGACAACCACGGGTGGGTTTTCCTCCCGCGTGCTGCCTCCGCATGCCACGTGAATGGGCTTGGGCCAGAATGTAGCCTTTGAGTTGTGCTTTCTGGCTTGCCAGACTGCATCTGAGAGCCCTCTGTGGTGTCGGGACCCCTGTAGTTGGCCTTTATTGCTGGACCATATTCCTCCATATTCCTCCGCACGCTGGAGAGTGGCTCCTGTTTATCCATCTGGCAGTGATGGACATGGTCACTTCCAGGGTAGAGTCTTTAACCACTTCACAGTTAATGGCGTGTCACGGGCTGTTTGCATATACTGACTGTGCTGAGTGTCATCAGCAGGTATCTTTTCAATGTGCAATTCTCAAATTGAGTAAATTTGATAAAAATGTCGTTCATACATTGTTATAAAAAATAATGAAAAAGCTGCAATATTTAGTCATCCTTACTTAAATGATTGGATTGGTAGGTGGTCAATATGTATGAACCCACTGTACATGCTTCCAGACAGGTTCTGGTGTGAATCTATGTTTTTATTTCTTTTGAGTAAATAATTGGAATGGGCTAAGATCTTACTGGGCTTGAAACTGCAACTCTTCCTTGGGTTATATACGTCTTGTCCATCGTGCAGAATCTTCATTTGAGTCCTCACTTCAGACTTCGATTTCTCTGAGCCCCAGGGTGCAGGGAGATTAGTTGGAGGCAGGGAAGAGACCCTGTGCCTGCCGGTGGGTGGGGAAAGCAAATTTCGAGCGTCAGCCCCTTGTTCCTACATCTGCAGAAAAGGTGAATGGTGTGAAGGGTGCCGGCTGTCCAGGGACTGGAGCCTCGGTCCCCAGCGGGAGTGGGGCCTGGTCTGGCTATATTCCCTCAGGAGTGGAAGGCTGGGCTCTGTCACCTTGTGCCCTGTGTGATGGAGAGAGGCGGTCTCCGCCCCACGTTCCATCAGCAGAGTTGTAGGTTCACTGTACGTAACCAGGGCAGACTCAGTACAAACAGTAATATAAGCAGGAGGAAGAGTTTCTTAACCCTGAGTATGAGAGAAAATGCAGGGTGTGAAACCAGGGAAAGAAGCCAGCTAGCTAAGAGGAGGCTGTGTTGGCCCCTCTGGTCGACCATGATCTATAATTTCCCAGGACATTTTAAAGGCAAATTGCAAGTACAGATACATTTGGTTAATGGACTGAATTTCTTGAGAACTGAAATGTTGTCACATGGTTATCTTTGAAGAACATCCCGATTCCAACCCTGAAAGAGTTTGCGAAGGCTTTGGAAAGCAACACTCACGTGAAACACTTCAGCCTTGCAGCCACCCGGAGCAATGACCCCGTCGCCGTGGTGAGTGCTGTGCTGTTGATGAGGTCCATTCCGTGCTGCCTGCCAGGTCATTGTGCAGAGGGTGGACAGCTTTGTGTGCGGCCGCACTCCCCTGCAGGTCTCTGTGCTCTGGTCCCCCACCTGAGAGATGAGCTCCCCTCACCTTGGCTTCACAGTCATCCCACAGCAGGGCTCTCTGAAGAGACTCTGATGAGACCCAGTACCACACAGGAGGGGCACCCAGGGTGGGGCACATGAGCCTGGGGTGAATAGATACCAACCTTAGAGTCTGAGCCGGCTCCTGGCATGGTGGGCTCCCGGGAGAGCAGGGTGCAGGGTGTGTTTGTGTGGGCGTGAGCAGCGTGTGATGCAGGTTTTACACTCAGCATTTCGTCCATTCTTAGGCCTTTGCAGACATGTTGAAGGTGAACAGAACGTTGAAGAGCTTAAATGTGGAATCCAACTTCATTACCGGAGTAGGGGTTCTGGCCCTGATCGACGCCCTGAGGGATAACGAGACCCTAGGGGAGCTCAAGATTGACAACCAGGTCCGTGGTTGGCAGCGGGCTGAGAGGGCCACAGTGACGGTGTCCACAGCTGCCCTCTCATCCCAAGAGCACGCTGGTGGTGGGGATGCCCAGGGGCCAGACGTGGACTGGGGCATTTCGAGCTCCGCAGGGCATTCCCATCGCGACTCCTCGTCACCACTCCCTGCCCAGGTCCCTGGGACACGTCCAGGATGAGTCAGGGCCGGGGACAGTGCTGGGTGCCTCACGGGGCTCCTTGTTTGCTTGAGAAACAACTTCAGTTGTATAAAAAACAGTAAATGTGGTATAAACGCCCTCCTCAGCCCTTCAGAGTAAGCTTCACTGACTCTGAAGGTAAGAAAGGGAGTCATATCTGAAGACTCAACCAGAGTGCGGCCCCATCCACGCTCAGTGTGTAAACTGGAGTTGTGATTGTGTGTGTTAACACGCTCACAGCTCTGCCACCATCACCACTCACCACACCCAAGGGAAACCCATGCCCAGGTACACGGTACGAGCCGTGTTCTTCCAGCCCCACCACGCTGACCCGGGCCCTCTGGATCTGCCTGTCCAGGCCCGTGTGAGCAGCGGGCTCACAGTGTGTGTGCTCCCTGTTGGTGCTTTGCGCTGGTGCAGTAGTAGTAAAGCTGTAGCACACAAGCCCCGGCGGGCCAACAGCCCGTCAACACAAGAACCAAGTCGCCCCATAGCCGAGGACCAGGTAGCAGTGCTTTTCTAAACTCAAACCTCAGCATCAGGTTTTTGTTGTTGTTGTCATCTCAATTTGACAGGGTCTCGCTTTGTAGTTCAGGCTGGCCCTGAACTCAGCCTCAAACTCACAGCAGTCCTCCTGCCTCTGCCTCCGGAGTGCTGGGATTATAGGCGTGAGCAACCATGCCTGGCACTGTGATATGTGGTACTGATTGCTGGGGGTCGAGAGTCTCACCACCCTGGCATTGTTGTATGTAGTTAACAGGAATCAAACCCAGGCCCTTGGACTTCCAAGGCAGGCACTAGAACCACTGAGCTAAATCCCCAGCCCAGCATCAGGTTTCATTGCAGCATTGGTGCTTTGTGATAAATAAATGGATTTTTGGGTTGCAGTTTGGGTATTGGTCTCTAAAAGGTTCACTGTCATTGCCCTGGTATTCCATGTGGAAGCAACAGCAGTACTCAGTTTCTGTGCATGGCTGCATAGTATCCTGCTATGTTTGGGATGTTTCTACCATTCAGCTATGAAAAATGATGGTACGAGCTAGGCCTGATGATACGCATCCCTGCGCTCGAGAAGCTGAGGCAAGGAGGGTTGCTGCGAGTTCCAGGCCGGTTTGGGTGGCTACACAGTGAGCTAGAGGCCAGCCTGAACTGCACAGCCAGATCTTATCTCAAGAAAAACTAGTCAGTCAGTAAAAACAGGGACGACATGCCATTCACATGCCAGCTCTTGTATGAACATACATTTTCACGTCACAGGATTACGGAGAATTGCTGGCTAATACGATCATTCCTACACTTCATGGTTTTTTTGTGGGTCAGGGTCTTGCTTTTGTAGGTCAGGCTGGCCCTGAGCTCAGCCTTGAACTCACAGCAGTCCTCCTGCCTCTGCCTCCCAAGAGCTGGGATTACAGGTGTGAGCCACCACGCCCGGCACTGTGGTATGTGGTTCTGATTGCTGGTGGGCGTGAGTCTCCATGCCCAGCACTGTTGTATGTGGTTACTGGGGAATGAACCCCGGTCATTGCACTTGCAAGGCAGGCACCGGAACCTCTGAGCCAAATCCTTGACCCTACACTTCATTTTTGGTTTTCCATAGCAGCTGCACTGTCATATCCCTACCAGAAATCCCAAAAGCCGCACATCTTGGCAGTGTATGTTATTGTTCAGCTTTTTTTTTATTTTTTGAGATGGTCTCACTGTGGTACCCAGATTGATCTTGGGTCCTGGGCTCAAGCAGTCTTCCTTCTTCAGCCCATTGAGTTGTTAGGAGTACAAGCATCACCACTGTGCCTGCGCTTATCCGTCCTGGTCCCTGCACTGTCTTCACGGGTCTGAGCTGGGGCCTCATTGGGTCAACACTTTTCTGATGTCTGCACAACATGTATTGAACTCTTGTTTCTTACACATCTTCATGGAATTGGGAAAATTTGAAGGCCAGCAGAGTTAGCCTGTCCCCTAGTCTTAGTCCTGATACTGAGAAGTACTTCAGTATAATTTACATACACTTCTTTTCATTCTGATTCTTTCAGAGGCAGCAGTTGGGAACAGCTGTAGAATTAGAAATGGCCAAGATGCTTGAGGAAAACACAAACATCCTGAAATTTGGCTATCAGTTCACCCAGCAGGGACCCCGGACCAGGGCGGCCAATGCTGTAACGAAGAACAATGACTTAGGTGAGGCCTTTCACATTGAGTTTCTGGGTTGTGCTGTTACTCTGAAGGATAAGTTCTAACAGAATCCATTACCTTTGTTCCTGTAACCTGTGAACTCAGTTACACTGGGGCTCGGGCGGGGCCCAGCGGTAGTGACTGTCTCACGGGTCATAGCCAGCTCTCTGTGACAAGCATGCTTTGAGCTTATAAGTGAAGTTTTGACAAAAGTGTTTCATTCTCAGTTCCAGATCCTCCTTGGAGCTATTAAAGACTTCCACATTAAACGGAAGTGTTTTATGCATTTTCTCAGATGAACCAGACAAATTTAAGTTTATGTGATGGACACAGAACAATTAGAGCTGTAGCCCAAGCTTTGTGTTGGCTTTGCTTTGCAGCACCTGGGTCTAGGCTGTGCCCCTGAGGCCTAGGGCTGAGTGCACAGCCTCGGCTCAGCGAGAGGCCAGAGCTTGGGCCTGTGCTGCCAGCATCTGCCCGCCCAGCTGGCAGGGCTCAGGGCCCATGGGTGTGAATGCGAGACCCACTGGGCCACAGGATGAGGCTGTTTCAGGGCTACAAAGTGAAAGACTGTGGTGCCTAATTTTGTTTCTGCATTCTGTGGTTAAAGTTGCTGTTAAGAGATCTGAGATGATTCATTTTAGAGAAGAATTGAAAGATGTCCCAGCAGGAGTAGTGTTTGAAAGTGCTCTTGTACTTTTAAGCTCAGCCAAATTTGAGCTCTCATTAATATTTCTGGTCCAGAAATGACACAGCTTCTGCCCTTTAGACAAGACCATTGTGAGAAGTATTCAGAGCCTTCCTCTTCTTTATGTGAGTAATTTCCTATAGGAAACTTTAGCCACTTACCTACAGTGGGCGTGTCTTGCTATTTTGATTGTAGATGTAGTTTGCAAAGCCACGCTAATTGCTTTGATACTGGTTCACTTCTTAGCTTCCATTTTCACTTCTAGATTCCCCCTGGGATACTGGGGATCAGACCTGGGCCCTCATCCCCACCCCTATCTAACACTTTTGTTTTGACACACTCTTACTAGGGCAGAGTGGCCCAGGCTTGGCTCAAACTTAGAGTTCTCCTGCTTCAGCCTCCCAGAGTGCTGAGATTACAGGTGTGTCCCCCCACACTTGGCCTGCTCTAAATGTTTGATTTTGCTTTGCATAGCAGTGCTTCTGACCAAACCTCATAAATAAGTGGAGAACTTTAAAAATGGCTTCTTGGCTCCTCTTCCCTCAGGGTTCCAGTGTGGTTGGTCTGGGCTAGGCCTTGGGAGCGGGGCCTCACGCGTGCTGCCCGGGGGCCCGCCTGCTTCTCCTGGCAGATGTGGGTGCTTGGGCATGAGTTTGCCGGCATTTACTCTGTGAGCAGGTGCGGCCCCAGGCCTGCATGTCGTGGCAGCGGTCATGCTTCCTACTGCCTTGTGCAAGGAGTGACAACACCCTGGTAGGGTACTTCCGAGCTCTGCCAGCGCTTGAGGACAGGGACCACGTGGGGCCCATGTCTAGCTGCTGCATCTGAGTCTGGTGGCCATGCCTGCCTGCTGGTGCTGAGTAAAAGCATATCAGGTGACTAGACAGTGGGACAGTTCCCTCTGCTGTGGCCACTGTGCTCTGTGACCAAGAGCCAGAAAGTGACACAAGTGTCCTGTGCTCCTCCTCTCTGGAACTGTTGCAGCAGGTCCCATAATGCTGCCCGTGTATTTGTGACCCGGCCCTCTGTCCCCGGTGCCCGTGCCAGCAGTTAGTGCCCTGGTCCCTGTTACAGCAGGACGGCCAACCTCATTTCTGTCAGGAAAGGTGTGTCCGGAGAGAGTCGGAAAGTGTGGGCAGTGGGATTGCGGGGTGCATGGCTGCCTTGTGAGCCCTAGCAGCCGAGAGGAGAGGAAAGGGGCTGCACCGTGGAGGACTGAGGTGACAGGACAGGATGACCCAGTGTCCATTCAGACCTACCCAGCTGCGCAGACAGGGGCCTGAGCGTGCAGCAGCCACAGGAGCATGCGGCCTTGGAGACCGAGCCTCCGAGCTGGGAGTGAGTGAGCTGCGGGTGTCTGAGGCGAGCAGCCCGTGGGCTCCAGGAGCTCAGCCCGGTGCTGCATCCAGAACACGCTGCCGAAGAGTTTGTCAGAACAGCCCAGAGTAAAGCTGATGTCGGCTGCACCAGGGACGGTTGGCGGAAGACAGTTTCCTGCGAGCCCTTAGATGTCTCTGGATTCGGTGTCAGGCATTTGAGAGCCATTACAGGCCTCTCAGTGATGAGTGGGAGGATATTTTCAGAGTTACTCCATATTACTGTCTGAGAGAGAAACTAAGGGTGGTTAGGATTTTTCCACAGCAGCATGTGACTTGGAAAGAAATTGAACCTGCTCCAAAAAATTAGCAGGGCAGAGTTTCTAAGCCTGCCATCTAGTGGCCATCTGAGGAATTGCTGGCAGGTGACCGCAAGGAGATAGGAAGGCTGCAGAAGCTGCTGTTAAGGCTGCTCTGTGTTGTGCTGCACCCCCGGAGCAGCCCCCACCCATTGGCGCTCAGCTCTCAGTGTGGCTCTATCCCAGCTGCCCACTGCCATCGGCCCGGGGCCATCCCACCTGTGCAGCAGCTCAGAAGAGCATCACAGACTGTCCATCTTTGGCATTAGGTTGTTTTTGTTTGTTTTGAGACAGGGTCTTACTTTCTGTGGTTCAGGCTGGCCCTGAGCTCAGCCTTGAACTCACAGTAATCCTCCTGCCTCTGCCTTCCTAGTGCTGGGATTACTGGTGTGAACTGCCACACCCTGCACTGTGGTATGTGGTGCTGATTGCTGCTGGGCCTGAGTCACCACCCTGGCATTGTTGTATGTGGTTACCAGGGACGAACCCAGGCCCTTGCACTTGCACAGCAGGCTCTGGAACTACTGAATGAAATCCCCGGCCTGGCATTGGGTTTTGATGATGGCTTTCCTCCTCATTGTTTCTTAGCTACGGCTAAGTGACGTAACTCTGCTCCTCGCACCAGTTGAGCTGATACTTGTTGCGCTGTGAGAGCAGAGGCCGCGCAGCAGGAGCAGTTCTCTGCCCTTTGTGTGCTGTGCTCTTTCTAGAGCTCTTGTCCCATAGCATGATGCTGACAACTGAGGAGCCTGGCCAGGCACAGCCGACCCTGCCCTCGAGGGTTATGTGAAATTTGCCTTTTCCACACTTTGTATGTGTGAGCTAAGATTTTATTGGGAGAGACATTTTTATTCTTGGTCTTGTTTGTATTCCAAGCTGGCTTGAACTCCTTGTGTAGCCCATGCTGGCCTGAGACTTGCCTGCCTCAGCCTCCTGAGTGCTGAGAACATACCCTTAATAGTTAGGTAAGCATAAAACTTTTTTCTTCGTGAGCATGGACGGAGAGTAGTCAGGGGCAAGTTTCCACAGGTGGGTGTAACATTGTTTACAGGAATCTGCAGCCTTGCAGCTGTCCCCATCCAGCGCTGGAAAAGTGCTTCTGCATGCCCCTTGCACGTCCATTCCAGCCACAGGAACAGTGTCTGTTCCTTGCAAGGGCCACTGTGGTGTCTGACAGGGCAGGCTGCAGTCACTTCCACTGCGTGTAAGCCCGGCTGCCTGAGTGTGTTCTAGAGCATAACAGCGGGCTTGTCAGTGAGTTTTCAAACTGCACATTTTTCATTAATCACCTCAGAACTGGCGTGGTCCTGCGTGCCGTGTCTGCCACTGCGCCATGTGAGCGGCTGCTGCTTGGCTCAGCCCGGCCTGAGGCGGTCAGACGACAAGCGGTGGGCAGGGGACGTGGGGAACTGGAAACGCACGTCCCTCTTGTAGAGCTAGCCTGGCAGCACTTGAGCTTGAGTGTACTCGGGCCTGCTGGTTTGCTGTGAGCAGGTTCATACCAAAGATGAGGAAGGAGTCTCAACGCCCTTTTTTCTCCTTACAGTGCGCAAGAGGCGAGTCGAGGGGGACCCCCAGTGAGTCCGTGCGTCGCCGCCTCGGAGGACTCCAGAAGGCCACCGAGGAAGTGTGTGACAGCCGATGTCGATCTCCTGGGCAGAAGGGAACAGACTGGAAATTGTTTTGTTTTTTTAACTATATACATTATTTTCCTAGTTTAAGTTGTTATCAATTTCAAATTGTAAATCAATACTAGATGATATTTTAATATTTTGAAGCATTTCCACTTTCTAATAGAATCTTTTTTAAGTTAGTATAATTAAATGATTTATACTGAATCTTGGGCAAAAAGTACAGTGATACGAATGTTTCAGAAGTCATTTGTGCAGAAAATTGTGAACACTGTGAGGACCAATATTTTTTAAACCCCAAAGGGACACTGCTAATATCAAAATTGCTGTGTGTTTTCTAGGTGTAAGGTCCTGAAAAGCATGCTTTTTACCTTATAACCTGGAGACCTAACGGCATTTTAAAGATACATGAACTTGACAAGGGTTTGTTTTTTCTTTATCAAGGAAACAAAATACCAAAATTTTAAAACTGATGCTCCAGATCCAGTGTTCAGGTGCCAGCTTGGTTTAAAAGTGTGTTTCCGTCCCTCACAAAGTCAGGACTCGATCGTGGTTGTTCTGTAAAGGCATCTGCCAGGAGAGCTGTTTTCTTCCCCCTGAAAGGCACAGCTAGGTGCATTACTGAGGCAGCGGAAGGAGCCGGCTTGCGCCTGAGCACGGTGGGGGCTGCCCGTGCGCTCCCAAGGCAGCGTGCTGCTTCCGCGGTCTGACTTGGTGTGTGCCGCCTTCGTTCCCATACTGCTTAAGAGCAGCGTCACACGGACAAAACCATTTGTGCTACAGATGCAAGAAGCTACAGAAGCACAAATGGTTTTGTCCGCATTGCAGACGATGTGCCATGAGCCTGCGCTCCTGGCCCACCTCAGGGAGGAGCCACAGCCCAGAGGGGAGAGAGAGGCCCACTCGGACCTTAACGTCCGCGCTTGCTGGACACGTCCGCGTTCCGGGAGAGACGTGCTCTCTGGCATGTTTGTTTTGTTGCATTGGAGATTGAACCCACGGCCTCTGCCATGTGCCATACCCTACCCTGTTTTTATTTTGAGCCGGGATCGCTGAGTCACCGTGGTAGGATCTACACCCGGGACCCCTAGCTCCTCGTCCCCCGTGCTGGGGTCACAGGCCTGCGCCACCATACCCGGCCTGTTGGCAATTCTTTAAGAGCTTTTGAAGTTGAATGATTGTCTCCCCCTTGGCCTTGGCCACCCCTTTACCTCCTGAGCCAGGCAGTACAGAGACAAGCCTCCCTGCAGGCTCGTGTTCCCGGAGGGTGCTGATGGCTTGGAGCTTTGATGTCAGTACCGTTGTGACCCGGTTGTGATCTCTCCAAGATACACAAGGGGCCGAAGATGAACTTGCGCCGTTGCCTCTCAGTGAAAGGCTGCTGATTCTCTTCAGGTCACCGCCCCTGCTCCCATTCTTTCCGTGCCCCACCCGATGCCTCCCCCCAGCCTCTTCCACCCCGTTTTTTTCACACACACTATATGGACCCCGCTCAGTTTTCCAGCACCTGTACCGTCCAGCCAGGTGTAGAGTCACTGGGCCTGGACAAGGCTGCAGGAGGGAGCCGGCCCCCCGCTGTCTGGGCCCCCTGCCCACCCAGAGTGAGCGACAGCCCGGAAGTGCGGCGGCTCCCTGCAGGGCTTGTGTTTCAAGCATCTGAAGCCGGAGCTGACCAGAACCCCGTCACACCGGGGACTGTCCCTTCCCTCTGCTGATTAGAGTGTGAGTGCGTGGGCTGTTGTGCCTTCTCTTCCTGCGCTATGCCACAGTCACTGTGTCACCGAAGGGAAGATTTCTCTATGTTTAAATGCAAACAGTGAATCAATTAAATAGAAAAATCTTTCAAGAATTGTAAGTATGCGGGGAAACAGTGGTGTTTATTTTGATCTTTAAAAATCTGGCATTTCTTTACCATGTAGCAACTCAGTATTTCTGGACTGCTCTAAAATTTTTATAGTAGGGCGATAAGTTAGGGTTTTGATGTAGTCTTAATTTTTAAAGCAGAGATTTTCTAAGACCTTAGGTTTTATAGTTAACTGATTTAAAGGTATTTGGTTATCTAAGAAAATTTTTGCAGTTTTAAATTGCTGTTTTTTTTAAAAAGCTTTCAATTACTCATTTTTATAAAGTTTTATATTCATATTTATCTGGGGTTCTAATTTTTCCAGTGTTTTCACATGAAATTGTGTGTATTAAAAACTCAACATTAGTGGCTAACATGATTCTATGGAAATGGATTTTGGTGCTATGTCCTTGTAGCCCAGGAAAAGCCTAAAGAGTTAAATACCCTCTCTGAAGCGCCTGCCCCAAGAGCAGATAACCTCAGACTGGCAGCGGTTTCAGGCCCTCATGATCCTTGACCTGCATATCCTCACTTCCGGGTGAAGCAGCCACACACCCCGCCCCGCACAAGTCGGCCCTCGGGGAGCCCCACCCAAAGAACTTTGACAGTCGTCCACTTGGTTGTTAGCCAAGGTGTTTTCCGTTAGAGTTCCGTGATGCAATAAAAATTATACAAGGAAAGTTTGTTGGTAACATATTAGTCAGGTCCTGTTGTGCATTTAGCCCTATTTAAACAAGATGAGGGGATCCGTGCCGTCTCCCTTCCCAGCCTGCCGTACTTCTCTTGTTGCACACCAGAGCCTGTCTCCTCCTCGCAGACCTGGCCTGGGCCTCTGGGCGGCTGGGGTGCCCTGGCCTGGGCCCCTGGCCCTCTGGCCTGGCCGGGGTGCCCTGAGCCTGCTTCCCGGACAGAGCCAGGCAGCTCTTCGCTACCAGCTTTCAGAGATATTTGTACTGTCATTGTTTTAATTTGATTCTGGTCCTTTTTCTCCAGTCCAGTTCAGTACTGTTAAGTCTTCGCTATAAAAATCGAACAGTGCGGGGCTTGTTCTGGAAGACTCTCTCAGCTGGCCTGAGACTCGGAGTCCTCCACCTCAAGTCTCCAGTGTGCTGAGACTGCAGGTGAGCCATCCCACCTGCCAGGAGATTTTACAATAAAACATAGATAATATGTTACTAGTTTTAAATTCCGCTTTGCAGCAGAGTGGTCATTTCAGAGGAGCCATTCCTCAGGGTTACTTCTATACAAAGAAAGGATTACTGGGCAAAATACTATCAGCCATTACCGTGTATCTTGGAGAGGCTTCATTAACATGTAAAGAGCTGGATTTAAGTGGGGGTGTTTTAGTGGTTTTTTTTGGTTTGGGCAGTACCAGGGATCAAACTTGGGCCTTTGTGCTGCCAAGGTAGGAGCAGTACCCACTTGAACTAAATCTCCAGCCCAGGAACTAGATTTACAGACAGTGGCTTTAGAAGTTAGATTAAACATAAGATTTTCTTTCTTTTTTTTTTTTTTTTTTTTTAGGTTTTTTTGAGACAGGGTCTCGCTTTGTAGTTCAGGCTGGCCCTGTGCTCAGTCTCAAACTCACATCACAGCAATCCTCCTGCCTCTGCCTCCCGAGTGCTGGGATTACAGGCGTGAGCCACCACGCCCGGCACTGTGGTATGTGGTACTGGTTGCTGCTGGGGTGAGTCTCCACGCCCAGTGTTGTTATGTGGTTACTGGGGATCGAACCCGGGTCCTTGCACTTGCAAGACAGGCGCCGGAACCACTGAGCTCACTCCCCGGCCCCTAAACATAAGATTTTCACACTGAGGAGCACATGAAGCTGTTGACTAGCGAGCTCCCACACGCGGGGTTGTCGCCACCCTCGCAATGCGTAGGTCTTGATCTGTTCTCACCAGCTGGTGGCGCATTTTAATCAGCACAGCTGAATGGCGTTGAGCCTCTCAGTCCTGTAGTTTGCACCCCAGATGGAGAAGCTGAAGCACGGGTCTGTGGCGCTTCGTGGTGAGCAGGTGCAGCAGTTTTTGAGTCTAAACTTCATCTCTGCGCAGAAAACGAAGTGTTTTGTGTTTTGCTTTCTGAGACATCTTGCTGAGTTGTGAGCTGTCTTGGGTTCTCTGGGCTCACGGTGTCCTGCCTCAGCCTCGCTGGCAGCGAGGTCACAGACACGTGCCGCTGCACCTGCGTGAGAGGTAATTTACGTTTTTGTCCATGGTCGTCTGCTTAGATCGGTTTTGTTTTGGGTTCTGAGGGGCTTGCAGACGAGGCGTGCCTGACCCTACTTAGATTGTTCTTTAAAAGAATGTACACTTAAACCTTTGCAGCTTCAGTAGACTCCCTCTTCTCTCGGCCTTCGCAGTGGAGTCTGGGGCCGAGAAGTGCCAGGACCGCGTCCGTGACAGTGCGGCACGCTCAGTGACACGGAGCCGGCGGCTCAGGTGCATGTTTCTAATGCCAGGAAATTTTAGCACTGCTTGTTTTCCAATTTTTACAAGTATAAAGGCAGTGAATTTATAACACATTTAAATTAAAAAATTTTTCAATAAGTTCATGATGGCACAGTGGAATTCCTTTTAACAAATACATAGTAGAGCCAGGATGTAGCTCAATGGCTCCGTGCCTGCCTCAGAAGTGCAAGGTCCTGACTTCAACCCTCCGTACTGGAAAAAAATAAATATAAATAAAATACATACTGTAGGCATTTGAAACTTAGCACAGCTTATTGGACCAATTAATTTCAATAAAGTTTATCAAATATCCTACAGAATTGTTTTCTCAGTACCCAGATTGAACCCAGAACATTAACATGGTGTTAAATTCCAGCCCTTCTGTTTTTTGAAACAAACTTGCTACGTTGCCCAGGCTGGGCTGATCCTCCTGCTTCAGCCTCCCAATGTTGGGTTATAGGCGAGTGCTCCCACCTGCAGCCCTGTAGACTGCAGAAGCACTGCCTTTCGTTCCCACCATCTGCTGTCATCTTTTTGTTTGTTTGTTTGTTTCAAGAGTCTTAAGTTTAAAAAGAAAAACTCTGGACCTGCCAATTAATTCAGAATTCCTCCTGCAATAGTTACAAAGTGGAACATGGGTCAGAACTGGAGAAATCTTAATGTACTAATTATTATACTCCAATAAAAATCTTACCTTTCAAAACATTGACACAATACAGTTAAATCCTGAAGAGGCGAAATAATTTCTTCTAACATTTTCTGCTATCTAGAAATGAAGACCACTAATCGACCGCTGTAAACACAGGTGTCCTACAGGGAGGGTATCAAGCAAGCTGAATATGAAGTAGGTAGGGGACTTTTCCTTTTGTCTTTAGTGAACTTTCAGGCACTGAAACCCAAATTCACACTGACTTTATACTGAAGAATTTGAGTTTAATTCTGACAACAGAAGTATTTTATGGGGAAATAATGAAGATATAAAACTACAGAGTTTCACTGTGAACTGTGTGTATACTGATTTCAATCTAAAATGTTTTTGCTTGCATTTGCTGTTACTTAATTTTAGACTGGACTGGGTTTTTCCATTAAAAAAAAAAAAAAACTTTTTCCACCTTAATATTCAGCCTGCCTGCCCATAGTAGTCTGTGCCAGTTACTGATCTATTTAAATTTAAGAATCAAAGCTGTCCTTAGAGATTGGCCCGGAGTCTGAAGTCCCTCGGCCTGGAGGTTTTCGGCTCACTCCTCAACGCCGCAGTTTCTCTTCCATGCAGCCCGACAGCACAGGGCAGCTCTTCAGAAGTGGCCAGCGTGCCTGCCCTCTGCTGGCAGGCCCCGGGCACCGGGCGTCCTGACGGCTTCTGTGGCACCGTTGGCCGTGTCCAGGTAGGTGGTGCCCAGATGGCTGCGCTGGTTCATGGAGGCAGAGGCTTCTGTCAGGGACAGTGAGGTGGGCAGAGTGCTGGCCGGGGACGCTGGGGCCCGAGGCGGGGGAGGAGACGGCACAGGTGGAGGTACCAGTGGCAGCGATGCCGCGGTGCAGGCGGGGAGGTGAGGTCCGGGAGGAAAGCACCGTCTGGGTCTTTGCTTTCAGCCTCACCGTGTGTTTTGCCCGCTGTGCACTTGGCACACTACTGTGCTTTTTTCTTCCTGAGCAAGGTCTCACTGTGTAGGTCAGGCAGTCCCTGAGCTCACTGTCGCCCAGGTGAGCCTTGAGCTCACAGCAGTCCTGCTGCCTTTGCCTCCCGAGTGCTGGGATTACAGGGGAGTTACCAGGCCCGGCACTTGGGGTGTGGTGACCGAGTTCGAACTCGGGACCTTGCCCTTGCAAGGCAGGTGCCAGAACCCCTGAGCTGAGCCCCCGGCCCTCTCCTTTGCTCTTGCCTTCTCAGACTCCACCCACTCCCAGGCTTCCCCTGCACTGACGCACCCTGGGAACTCCTCTGTTGTGTAAGCTGTTTTCTTCCCTCACTTGCTGGAGTGAGTGAGGACCATGGAGGCCTCGCTGAGGCGGTTTGGAAATGGAAACCGCCCACCGTGGCCCTCTCATGTTGCCAGGCACGTTTCCTCAGACCAGGAGGGACCGAAGGGCACAGAGCCCCCATCTGAGAGTACCTCCCATCCCCCACCACCCCAGGCCGCAGGGCCTGACCCTCAGAGCGCGTTCCCGCGGTTCTGAGACTGAAGTCCAAAGACCACAGGACAAGTTCCACAGGCCTGTCTTCGCCTAGGTGGCGCCATCTTGCTGTGCCTGTGAGCAAGGGCGAGCTCTGGTCTGTATCATCCTCTAAGGACATTGGTCCTGTCCTGGCGCCGGTCCTGTCACTGTCCCAGCGCTTCTCGTGGCTCTGCCCCAGGTGCCATCACGTGGGTCCCCATCCCCACCCCAGCACTTGCCAGTCAGTGCCGTCTGACTCAAGGCTGCCGGTCCCAGGCTGTAGTCATTGGCCACCGCAGTCACCCCTCGCACTCTGCAGTCACTGCCAGTGTGGGGCTGGAGGATAGGAGTCCCCAGGCGCCAGGCAGCCCCTCTTCCGACAACAGTGCGGGCTAAACGGGCTGGCTCAAGTGGGTGGTAATTTTATTTTATCAAATGTATGTTTCCTTTCTTTGAGGCCGTCAATTTGTTTTGTTTTGAGTATCAAGAATTGAACTCAACTTCACACTTGCCAAGCTGGCACAGCACCACTGAGCTACATCCCTGGCCACGTTTTTGTTTGCTGAGATAGTTACTGTGTGGTGCAGGCTGGCCTTAAATTCACCCTGGAGCCCAGGTTGGCCTCAAACACCCAGTGATCCTCTCGCCACAGCCTCCCAATTGCTGGGGTTATAAGCATTCACCACCAGGCCCAGCAGAATTTAGTATTTAACAGAAGTGGAATTAGGTCAGAAGTTTTAATTCAGTGAAGTTACTAAAATACAAGTCTCAGGGACCACAGAG
The DNA here is from genome assembly GCA_004026965.1 of Petromus typicus. Taxonomy (NCBI): domain Eukaryota; kingdom Metazoa; phylum Chordata; class Mammalia; order Rodentia; family Petromuridae; genus Petromus; species Petromus typicus. The sequence goes on along the minus strand of PVIR01014165.1, from coordinate 21,211 downwards.
GTGGCCAATGCCAAGGCCACCTGCAATGAGAGCTCCACGACCCTGACCCTGAGTCCGCATGTGGGACAGAACGGGTGACTGCAGAGCAGGCCGTTTCAGAGGGGCCCACACTGGGCATTGAGGGAAGCTGAGAGCTCGGCGCACAGAACAGTGCCTTCCTGGTATCCTGAACACCCGCCAGCGTTCCCGGGGACACAGCCTGCAGCTCCGTGACCTGAGGACTCTGCACATGCACGGCGGGGGCACGGGCAGCACAGTGGACTCCACAAGTCCTCCACGTGAGGCGGCAACAGAAGCGGCTTGTTTAAACGCATGGACTTCCTTTGCAGGGTTTATTACAAATAAAATTACACAAAGGCAAATCAGTTCATCTCAATCAAAATAGTTCATGTTTACATATTTATAAAACTGTACAATCCATAACATCCTGCGTTGCGCCTAGTCGTCATCGTCCTCCTCCTCGTCGCTGATCACATACTTCTTATGCTTCTTACCAGCCTTGTCGTCATCTTCCGCCTTCCTCTTCCCAGACGGCTCGCCTTCCTACAGAGAATGTTTTTAACAGTCTAAGTCAGTGGATGGTGAGCGTAGTCATTACGTACTGAAAATGTGTACTAATAAAAAATTTCTAAAACCCAAAGGTCAGAAGGAAATTTTCAGGGTGGCCTCTCAGATGTGGCCATGAGCTGAGGGTCTCTAAAAGCCCCACCGCTGGCTTTCAGTTCCGTGGGGCCCAGAGGTGCCAAGCTCACAAGGAAGAGGCAGAGCCCGGTGACCTCCCTTGGCCCAGCTGGGCACAAGGGTTAAAAGGGACTGGAACCCACCCGTGCCACGTGGACATGGGCACTAGCACACTGCCTGTCAAGTGTCCCCGTGGACACAGCCCAGCAGCAGAGGGAGGAGGGGTCGGACCACAGGCAGCTCCAGCAGGAGGCCGGGCCTCTCCTGCCCTGTCCTGCCCCTCCCTAGAGGGTCTCGCTCCTCTTGGCCAGCTCAACTCTCACTGGAGAAGGCACATAGCCCCTCCTGTCCCACTACCACTGCCGCTGCATTGCCCGCTCTCCTGGTGCTCCCCAGGCCACCAGCCTGTGCCAGCTCACCAGGGCCGCAGGCACGGGGTGGAGTGGCCCTCGTAAGCTTTGGGGGGACTGTGAAATGGGACTGAGGCTGGGAGCTGGCCGGGAGGGGCAGTGCTTGCTGCTGGGGAAACGAAGAGTGGGCAGGGAGACCGAGGACTGGCAACGCTGCCACTACCAGCTCAGATGCGGCTCTGCCAGGCCACAGCCTTACCTAGAGTCTCACGAGCAAACTAGAGTGTCCAGCCTTCACTGTTCTCATTCAGTTTCTGTCCCCAGCAGCTCCCCATGCCACAGACGAGCCACCAAGCTACCACCTCATGGAGCCCCTGCCGGCCTTGGCCCCGTCACGTCTGCCCCTGGTTGCCAGGGCCTTGAGTGCTGCCCCAAGAGGCCAGGGTGGTCTGAGCCCACTCACCTCGTCGCTGTTGAGCTTCTTGGCCTTGAGCAGCCGCTGCGCCTTGTCCTCGTCAGATCCCTCATCACTATCCGAGGAGTAGATCCTGGCGCGCTCCTCTGAAAGCAAAGGAGGCGGCTGAGCGGCCCTGAGTCGCCCAGGAGCGCCTTCTGGCTTCTCCCGCCTGCAGAGGTAGGTCTCTGCACACTTCCCGGAGGGCCACAGAACCAAAGCTCTGCGCAAGGAGACGCGGACTGTGAGCCCCGGCCGGCCTGAGACAGACACGATGCGCCTGGCCAGGTGTCATCAGAGTCCCTCGACCCTTAACTGCTGCGTTGGGCTCTGCCATCTGCTGCAGGACTACACATGTCTCTGTGGGAAATGGGCACTGAGCACAACATCAGGTCTCTACCATGGTCCACTGAGAGCGAGTGTGTAGTACACAGGTGGCTGGCCAGTCACAGGCATGAGTGAGTGACGTTCTATAGGGTGCACAGAGGGAGAAAATGGGTGCTTTCCACCCAGGCATGGTCGGTGGGCACAGCTGGTGTCAGACTGACTGCCAGAGCTGCCCGCGGCAGGCGCACCCAGCCCTGTTCAGACAGGTGTGGTGTCGAGGCTGCCCTGCTGAGGCCATGGCAGGAAGGTGACACAGCTGCTTTCCGTGCCAGGCTCCGGGCTCAGTACCATGGATGCCCTAGGTGACCACACAGATGCAGCACAAGTTCACAGGGTCACGAGACCTCAAGGCCTGCTCCCTCCCACACCCTGTCTGTCAGCTGCAAGGACCGTGGGGAGTCTCATGGCCGGACAGCTCAGTGCCGGAGCTGGCCGTGTACACACAGCCCACCAGGAGTGGTGGTGCACCTGCCATGCCAGCACTCCCGCAGCTGAGGCCGGAGGACTGCAGTCCTGAACCTAGCCTGAGACCACTTAGTGAGATCGTGTCTCAACACTTAAAATGTTAAAAAGGGCCGAGAAGGTAGCCCCCTGTGAGGTTCAACTCCCAGTACCGGAAGAGTGATGTCACTGAGAGCGAACATGCCAGCACAGGGGATGTCGCATCACTGCAGAAACACTGCACTGCAGACCATCTCCCTGAGGGGGGCGCCCGAAGGCACAGCCTAGCGGGACAACAGTAGCAAGGAAGCAGAGTATGTTCTTGGGACAAGTCAAGTGCTTGGCTTCAGGTCAGCAAACCAACAGAGGAGAAAGCTCGTGTGTGACCGGCAACCCAACCCAAAAGCAGGAGCTGGGGGAGGGACCAGGAGAGGGCAGCAGCTGCTTTCCGCCTCCAGGGCCCCCAGAAGACGGTGGCACAAGCCTGGAGACGCCAATGCCCCCTGGCGCCAACACAGACCTGAAGCCAGAGAGTGAGGCCGGAGCCCAGGTGGCACTCACCACGGATGCCGCCTTTGTAGCGGTTCTTGATGGCGGCCAGGCTGATGGACTCCTCGCCTTCCTCCTCCTCCTCATAGCGGTCGGGCTCCAGGTAGCTGGCGCTCAGCCCGCGCTGGTGCTGCTTCTCCCGCATGCGGCGCTGCTGCGACTCGCGGCGGATGGAGGCGCGCAGCCGCTCCTCTTCCTTCTGCAAAGCGGCGACACGTCTCCGGGTGTCACACGCTGCAAGCTCAGTCCCGCCCACGGGAGCTGGGCCTCCCTCGGGGAGTCCGAGGGCTGAACCCCCAGGAGGGGGGTCCATCCCCACACGCCTAAGGATTCCATGTCCCCGGCGTTCACAGCGCAGGAAGGGGAGAAGTCGGGGTTCCCGACAGCTCTGTAAGGTACCCCCATTCTAGTGCCCCTCATCACGAGCAACTCTAATGCTTGGGCAGCCAATTCTACGCAACCACGTTCGACACAGTGCCATGGCCAGGCTGCGGTCATGTCCAAGCATGCCCGGTAGTGCCAGGCCCAGAGCACAAGGCTGGATAAGACAAGTCCCGGGCACGGCAGGGGCCTGGGTGACGGGCAGGCCTGCGGCCACAACAGTCAGGTCCCATCAGAAGTCCACGGGCAGGAATTACACACCAACCTTCAACCACTCACAGCCAGGCTGGGCTGTGGCGCAGGCCGCGTATGCAGAGCCCTGGCCCCGGCCCCCTCGCCCACCCTGGGGTCCCTGCAGGCCCTCTCCCCTCCAGCCGGCTTGCTTCAGATCTTCAGCATGTCCACTGATTCTAAGCCACCATGTCCCGTGGCCGGACTCCTGGGGGACAGAACCAGGCCCCCTGACCTACGCCGCACACTCAGACCTGGTCCCGTCCGAAGCCCTGGGCAGAGCTTGCAACACACCTTGATCATCTCCGTGCGCTGGCACTCAGGGTCGCGGCCGGCCATCGGCAGGATCCGAATCTTCTGTGTCTTCGAACACCTATCTGCAAGTGACAGCGTCATCTTTCTGTGCGTGGCGCTGTCTGTGGAGTGAGGCCTGCGGAAATGCACCAAACACGTCTCACTACTGCCAGACACATGAGCCTTCAGACTCGGCCACTTCCTCGTCACCAGGGCAGATGGGGACTGCGCTGTGCAGCCGGCAGCCAGCAGCCAGCACAGGGAGCAGGCCGCGTGGGCCAGTTACCTGAAGGTCAGCTTCGTCTTGAAGACCGCCTGTCCCTGCAGGCCGGTGCCCTGTCTGATGAAGAGGTGGTTGTGGTCGCCCTGCAGCGGGGCCTTGTACACATCGAAGACCTCGTTGCCCAAGTGCAGGGACATGCTGGGGACAGAAGCACAGTCAGGCCCCACCTCCTGGCCCGTGTAACCAGGCTGCTCCGTCTCCTCAGACTCGGAAGGGAGGGGACAGCAGGCCACCTCTGCTCGCCCCTGAGGCCAGTGTCTCCAGGGCCCGACTGCAGGCGGCAGTGGCCCCAGCAGCCCCCCTCTGAGCTTCGGGCTCGGCATGGCCCTTCTCTCACTGATTTCTCCCAGGTTTTCCAGGAACCACAGGGCGTAAAGGGACAGAAACCCTTTTACTTTTTCCCAATGCTCAGGATTAAACCTGGGAGGCTGAGGCAGGAAGACTGCTGGAGCCCAGCTGGGGCCAGACTGGGCAACGTGGAAAGTCCCTGTTTTACGAGGGGGCCCGTGAGCTCCTCCGCCCCGGTCTGCCTGTCCCCGCGGCCGCGCACCTGCCGTCCGACCACTTGACGATGCGAGCGTTGCTCTCCTTGACTTCATTCCCCTCTTCGTCACGGCGCGTCCGCCACCGGATGGTATTTTCTACCTGTGCCAGAGCAGCAGCACCTCAGAAAGCTGCAAGTCACTCCCCCGTGTTACTCTCAAGCCACCGTCGAGATGACCTCACAGAGTGACAGAAAGTAAACACTGAAACCCTCACTTTAAGCACTTAGAAATGCTGAAAAATAACTGGTAAGAAAAAATACACCTTGGTGGGTTTCTGAGCTTCCAGTACACAAACCCCAGAGGAAGCTGATCCTGAGCCTCAATCCCCTGCAGGAAGCTACAAACACTTCCCAGCAGCAGGAAGGAAGGGGACTCTTACATCCTTGATTCCCAACCACTCTGGAGGAAGCAGCTCCAGATTTTTAAAAAGCATCAAAAAATACAACAGCAAGAAAAATACTAGAGAACTTTTCTCACAGAGAATGGACATTTCTTTATTTTTAGACAGGGTCTCGCTTATAGTTCAAGCTGGCCCTGAGCTCAGCCTCCAACTCACATCACAGCAATCCTCCTGCCTCTGCCTCCCGAGTGCTGGGATGACAGGGGCGAGTCCCCATGCCTGGCACTGAGGTATGTGGTTACTTGCAAGACAGGCACAGGAACCACTGAGCTAAATCCCCAGCCCAAGAAGAGACATTTCTGTAGCACCAGCCCACTGTGCGCACAGGGAAAGGCAGGCTCTCAACTGTTCTGTTTTTGTAAAAATATTCTGAGTAGACATAATTCATTTAGTTAATAGGACAGGAAATAAACCATTCTCAAATGCTCATGCTTCAAGCTGGCATCCCCAGGGTGTATTCTATGAGAGGAAGAGTACAGCTCAGAGTGGTACCTTTAGTTTTAACCTGGTTCTGCCTTCTTCATCCAGCATTTCCTCATCTTCAAATTCATCTTCATAGTACTGAGGATCAAAAGGTCTACAAAGTGTTTTTTAAGTAAATGGTTAATTATATTTACAGACTATTACTGTTAGGTAATAATGTATCTTGTTTTTGGGGGTTTTTTTTCCATGCTAGAAATCAAACTTAGGAACTTGGGTTTGCCAGGCAGGTGCAGCACTACTGAGCTACATCCCCGGCCTGATGTATCTTATCAATACAAACCAGCATATCAAAAAGTTACAATGGAATTTAAAAATCAGAATGGCCAAATATCTTCCTGCTCAGCTACAAGTATTCACATGACTGCAACTTAAGGTGTGGCATCCACTAGACTGCCTCAAATAACGTATCAGCTGGGGTGGGGGGATCTAGCTTAGTGTTTCTGGCATGTGCAAGGTCCAGAGCTCCACCCCTGGCACCACACACCACAGTGCCGGGCGTGGTGGCTCACGCCTGTAAGGGAGGCAAAGGCAGGAGGACTGCTCTGAGTTCAGCCTTCCCAACAACAGGCCGCCTATGTTCTAACTGTCCCAATCAACATTTAAGTCACACGCAGCCTTCAGAGTCTCAGTAAACAGCCCCTGCCAGCCCTGCTGGGTTCTGTGAAGCCTGTGGACAGACAGTGGACACCTGCTGTTTCTCCAGCAAATTCTACCCCTTTGAGTTTCAGGGCTTTGCTGTTCATATGGGACTGGAGGCTGAGCCCAGGCTTCCCCGTGAGCTGTGTCCCCAGCCCTGTTTAACTGGATGTTTCTGCAACACGGTCTGTATTTGGTAAATACTGGAATTACAGATGTGCAGTGCCACATCTGGCCAAACTCAGGCAGGAGGAGCACCAGTCGAAGGCCCCCCTGGACAACTTAGTGAGATCAAAATTAACACTGAAAAAGGGCTGAGGTGTAGCTAAGTACGAGAGCACCGGCCGGCATGTGTGAGGCCCCGCACCAGATTCCCTTATCGTAAAGTATTGAAGACAGACCTGCAATTTCTGTTATGTCGTAAGAAGCATACCGCTGCTACAAGAGGATCACATGTATCAAACACCTCCTTTATAAGTAATCTACCCTTTTCCTGTGTCAGAATATGTCTAGTTTTCAGAGATACACAACGAATTTCTCATTGCTGTCATTAGTCAACTCAGCTTCCTGTAAAGTAAGAAATGTGTTTTTATTCAAGACCCAGAAAAAAGCTGGTTTCCCCACCTGGGCTCCACGCTGAGGAAGTTGGGCAGCTTGACGAAGTACAGGTCGTTTCCCAAGTCCGTGTTCACTTTGGGGATCTCCACTTCGATTCTGGTCTCAGGGATGGGCTCCTCCTCCTGCTGATCCTGCGGCAATCCGTTCTCATCCTGGGGGAGGTCAGGTCTCAGAGCCCAGGGCCTCAGTGACCCCCGCTCGGCTCTGACAAATGCTCCACAGGAAGCTGGAGCAGAACAAGGGCCCTGCGCTTGCAGGGTGAGTCTCAGCCCTCAGCACCAGGCCCTGGTCCAACAAGCAGGGACACACGGGCTGGGAACACCAGCCGATGCTGCAGTTGGACATGCCCATCCGAACAGCACCCACTTCCACAGCCAGTGGCCGGGGGTCCCCACCCTCGCAGGCTGCCCGCTGGAAGCTGCCTCTCCTCCCCGAGGGCCAGGCACTCCCTACACACTAAGAAACCCATCCACCCGCTGCATTTCCTGCTGCAGAGCCTTTATCAATGTCCTTCTCCCGGGAAGAGACCCTTTGCTTCAGTCCCTGGTTTACTATCTTGGGGCGCAGAGGACAGAGGCCAGGGCCTGGGGCGGCGTTGCACCGTGTGGCACGCCCGCAGCCTGGAGAGGCGTCACTCACCACAGGCTGCCCTGGCGTGGGAGGCTTGTCCTCCCCATCACTCCCGGACGAGATGTCATCTGCCCCTCCGAACAGGTCCATGGTGCCGCCATTGTCTTTCTCACAGAAGGGAAACACGGCGTTACCACAGATCCCTCGGAGCCGAGCGCTTTGGCACCAGAACCCCAAATCACAACGGGCCAGCTCCCAGAGCCTGTGTGGAGGTCATGTCCCTGAGGGCAGGGCAGCCGAGGCAGGCGCACTGGCACCAGGCACCATGGCCTCGCGCATGCTGGGGTCCAGGCCTCTGGCGGGCCCAGCGCCAGCCAACTCCATGTGAGTCCTGTGGGTTCGGAACCACACGGCCACATGTGGCTCATTCACGTGGCCGGCATCCCCGAGCCGCACCCCAATGGGCTGCATGGTGGGGAACAGGAAGGTAGAACGTGGTTAGGTGCAGAGTGCTTGAAATGAGACTAAGAAGTCACATCTGTGGGGACAGAGGAGGGCAGGAGGAGAGGGGGCGGGTGCTCAGAGCTCCTCAGTGACACGAAGCCCCTACTCACCCCTATTCACCACGCTCCTGCCCTGCCACGCCTCACCGCTGAGGGAATTCCATGCTGTCACCACCACACGTGATCATCCACGTACAAGGCTGGCAAGTCGAAAACACCACCTTGCACAGCCAAGGTCCATTTTTTTTTTTTTTGAGACAGGGTTTCACTTTGTAGTTCAGGCTGGCCCTGAGCTCACTATGTAGGCTAGGCCAGCCTCGAACTCACAGCAATCCTCCTGCCTCTGCCTCCCGAGTGCTGGGATTACAGGTGTGAGCCACCACGCCCGGCACTGTGGTATGTGGTTCTGATTGCTGGTAGGTGTGAGTCTCCACACCTGGCATTGTTGTATGTGGTTACCAGGGCAACTCAACTCCCAACCTTGCATTTGCAAGGCAGACAGGGAAGCACTGAGCTAAATCCCCAGACCCAGGGTTCACTTCTTAACCTGACATTTAACTATTCAGAAGAAGGAGCTCTGGACCATGTGATTTGAACTGTAGACAAGGTCCCAGCCGACCCCACTCAAAGCTCCCGTTGCTCCGTCAGCCCAACTTCGAGCCAGCCAAGTACAGACTGAAACCTCTACTAACTGAGCCAAATAAATTTTCTCCCTTTAACTTTGGGGTCAAGTACTTTTAGCAATAAGAGAAAGTAGTGAACACACCCACGCACAGGAAAACATATACCTTTAGGCAGCTCGGCATCGCTGTCGGCTTCAGAATCTGATGCAATTGTGTTCTTGCGTTTCATCCTTAAGACTTCGTCCTCACTGTCGCTACCTCTTGCAGATTCTGTAAGAGCAGAGTTAGAAGTTGCTCTTGGAGGCTCGGGATGGAGCTCAGTGGTGCCATGCCTACTTGGTTAGCACAAGATCCTGAGTTTCACAGCCTTGAGTTTTACCTTTTAAAGTGACGTGGGCAGGGTGTGGAGGCGCACACCTATAATCCCAGCACTCAGGAGGCTGAGGCAGGAGGATTGTTGTGAGTTCAAGGCCACCTTGGGTCCAAGGTCCAAGGTTCAAGTCCAACCTGAACTACTTGAGACCCTGCCTCTAAATAAATTAATATAAGTGACACGGGACTCATCCACAACATGGGCAACTCGAAACACATCATGCCGAGGGCAGGCTGCCAGGTGTCCAGGCCAGGCCTTTACTGACTATGCAGCCGTGGGACAGACTGGTGGACAGCAGGCGCTGGACAGGAAAAGGACTCTGTCAAGGTGTCAGGACTGTTCTCTAGCCTGACTGTGGTGCTGGTTACACAAATTTACGTATTTGGGCTGCAGACAGTGCACATGCCTGTGGTGATGTGAGCTGGAGGACTGTAAGTTCAAGCCCAGCCTATGCAACCAGTGAGATCATGACCAGGGAGATCTTATCTCAAAAAACAAAAAGGGCTGTAGAAGTAGCTCAGTGCGACGCCAAGTTCAATACCCTGCGCTGTAAAACCAAAACAAAGCCCCACAATAAAACTCAAAAAACTATGAGCTAACACCAGCAAAACTATACACACACAGGCTGGCTGGGATGGGCAGGCCTGCAATCCCAACACTGGGAGGCTGAGTCAAGAGGATCACTGTGAGTTCCAGGCCAGCCTGGATTATACAGTGACTCTCTGTCTCTGAAAACTAAAACAAACAAACCATATGCACAGACCAAAAAAAATAAAGGGCTGGGGTATGAGAACTGACTTAGCATAAGCAAGGCCTTCCATTCGATCGATCCTCCACACCTGACAAAATAAAGTTGACTTTATTGGACACTAATTTTCAAAACTTAAAATAAGAACAATGATGGCTGTCAGCAGAAATCCTAGAGGAAATGTGAAAATTTAGTAGTGAAACTTAGGGTCAAACATATATTACTCATAAGTAAGAAAAAAAGGGAAACTTTTGGAAAGGAAAAGGCAGCTACGTCACAATTTCTGGCTGGTACCATATTCATCTAAAACCTCATGAAAGCTGGTACCGAGTTAAACAGTACAGCACCAAGCCCCACGGGACGCCAAGGCTGCCTTCGCTCACCAGTGCTGGGAACCACTGTGTGGCCCTGGCAGTCCTGCTGTGCACGGACCATCAAGTACTCACAGCTGGCCAGTCACACAGACCACAGCCACAGCCACCGGGCACCTCCCGCCCTCCTAACAGGGCCACAAGTGGCTCCAAACGTCCCCGGGGGAGGACAGCGTCTGAGAAGCCAGGTGCGGAGCAGAACCGTGGAACACCAAGTACTCCCAGGACTCCCCCGAGCAGAGCGACTGCGGTCCACTGTCCCTATCTGTGCGGCCCGTGCTCCCCTGAACAGAGCACAGCCAGCCTCTGTGGCAGGCGCCGGGCACAGAGATCCCCAGCCAGGGCGGCCCGCACGTCCCCGGTCTGCAGGGCAGGGCCCAGCCTGGCCTTTCCGCAGCAGGGCACAGTGCGGCTGTCACAGCTTAACACTGCCGCCCGATGCCCCGCCTCCTGGCTGTCTGGCCCCCAGTGCAGACCGGCCCAGGAAAGCACAGTGACCGGCAGCAAGCAGAGACAGTGTGTGATTCGATCCACGCATTCATTTCCTGTTAATTCAATCTGTTTTCCAGAGCATCTGATCACTCTGGAGGCAGACACCACGCTGGGCACAGTGCCCACCTCTCAGGCGCCCCAGGGACACCCAGGGGCTGTCTCCCTCCAGGAAGGGAGCTGTGCTTCCGAGGTAGCTGAGGACTCCAGTCTCTGTCCGGCACCTCGGCACGCACAGCCTCTAACACTGCAGTCTTCTGCCGTTTCCCTCTGACCTATCAGCAGCTAACAAACGCAGGTGAGTGACAGGACTGCAGATCAGATTTAGATGTTTGCCAGAGCTTTGGGGCTGATGGCCCACTTACTGTTGGGGGACAGGACTGGGCGGGAAGAGGGGCGGGGGCTGTGGCTAGAGCAGGTCTGTCCCCTCCTTGGACCTCAGTGTGCCTCCTGTCTGCCAGGCCATGAGCAGCTCCCCTCCGCCATGCTGCCCTGTCCTCGCGCCAGCCAGCCATGGACGGAACCCTGGACAGTGAGCTAGTTAACCTCTGCGCCGTGCACTGCGGGTGCTGGGAATGGGGTCCGGAGAAGAGAAAGTGATCGAGACAGGCTAAGCTGAAAAGCAGGCGAGTGAGTAGTTAGCAAGGTGAAATGGAGGGGTGGGGGTCGCGGGAGGGAAGGGCACAGGCCCGCGCCCCGCGCCCCGCGCCCCGGGCCCACCTGACTTGTGGTCCTGCTCCTCCTCCTCATCTGACGGCCTGCGGTCCTCGTCCGAGGCCTGTGGCCGCTCCTCGTCCGAGTTCTGCCCTTTGTCCTCGTCGGAGCCCTGTGGCTGCTCGTCCTCGTCAGAGTTCTGCTTTTCGTCCTCGTTGTCGGACGCTGCTGGCTGCTCCTCGTCCGAGCTGGCCTTCTCCTCCTCGGACAGCACGGGCCGGTCTTCGTCGTCCGAGTTCTGCATCTTCTCGTCGTCATCCGAGTGGGGCAGCTTGTCCTCATCCGACGCCTGGCCCCGCTCCTCCCCGTCCGAGTTCCCCATCTTCTCATCCCCGGACTGGTCGCTCCGCTCCTCCCCACCCCACCTGCCGTCATCCGAGTGCGCCTTCTCCGAGCCGTCCCCGTCCCCGTCCGAGTGGCGGCTCCCACCTTCCGACCTGCGGCCCTCGTCCTCATCGTCGTCCTCGTCCTCGTCATCGTCCTCTTCATCACGCTGGGCATCTGAGCCGCTGTGCTGGTCCATGTCAGAGCCGTCGTTGTCTTCGCGGTCAGAGCGCTCAGAGGCCTCTGACCTGTTGTCCGACCGCTCAGAAGCGTTCTCGCTGCCGCTGTGGCGCGATGCCCCCTCATCCTCGCTGTCTTCACCGAACAGCTCCTTGTTCCTCGGCTGTCCCGAGTCGCCGGTAGCGTCCTGGTCACTTTCGCTGCCAGAGGCGTTACTGCCAGACACCGCATTCTCCACATCAGAGTCGGACTCGGATCCGGATCCGGAATCAGAATCTGTGGGTCACACACAGGAAGTGAGGTCAGCACACAGGAGCAGAGTGAGGAGCTGACAGCACAGACACCCAGCAAAGGGGAAGTGGCAGAAGCTGCCAGGGCTCAGGGGCCCTGGGAAGCAGGCGGCACCCCTGGCGTCTTTGCCCCGCCCAGCCCCCCCCCCCCCACTGCCTGGAAGACCCCGTATGTCTGCCGTGGGCCGCCATGAGGAGCAGGCAGTGCTCGTTCTCAGAGGGAAGGCTGGGTAGCTTTTTGCTCGTTTTGTTTTGTTTCTAGTATTGGCAGTTGGAGCCAGGGTCACCAGTTCAGGGGCCCCCAGCCCCCGTTTTCTGGGTTTTTTTGTTTTGTTTTGTTTTTTGAGACAGGGTCTCGCTTTGTGGTTCAGGCTGGCCCTGAGCTCAGCCTCCAACTCACATCACAGCAATCCTCCTGCCTCTGCCTCCCAAGTGCTGGGATTACAGGCGTGAGCCACCACGCCTGGCACTGTGCTATGTGGTACTGGTTGCTGCTGGGCATGAGTCTGCACACCCAGTATTGTATGTGGTTACTGGGGGATCGAACCTGGGTCCTTGCACTCGCAAGACAGGCACCGGAACCACTGAGCTATTCCCCCCACCCCCATTTTCTGTTTTGCAATGGTCTCAAGAAACTGCCAAGCCGAGGAGGGCTGAGCGCGCGCTCCTGTGAGCCCCAGCTCTGCACAGTGCAAAGGGGAAGGCAGGGCTGTACGCCGCCTGCTGCTGGAAGGGTCCCACCTCAGGTGCGCAGCCCACCTGCGCTGACGGGAGGCTTCGAGGAGGCTGACTGACCAGCGCGCAACAGAAAAGAACTTCAGGGGCCACACAGCACAGACTACAGACGCCACAGCATCTGTTCAAGTCACTAAACAAGCCCTACCACGAGCAGCAGCAGCAATCCAGGGGGGAGGCAGAGTGTGAGCTCTTGACTTTTATTTACACTCTACCATTCAAAACCAGCCAAAACTACAAGGCAAGGTCATGTGTGCCTGACTCCCAGTACTGGGATGGCTGAGGCAGGACAATCTCAAATTCAAGGCCAGCCTGGGGCCGGGGAGTTAGCTCAGTGGTTCCGGTGCCTGTCTTGCAAGCACAGGGGACCTGGGTTCTCGGTCCCCGGTAACCACACACAACAATATGGGGCGTGGAGACTCAAGGCCAGCCTAAACTATACAGGGAGGCCCTGTCTCAAAAATGAAAATAAAAGCAAATAAAGAAACAAGGAGCAGGCCTGGTGGTTCACACCTGTCATCCCAGCAATCTGGAGGCTGAGTCAGAGATCTCACACTGTGAGTTCAAGGCCAGCCTAGAAGACACAAGACCCTGCCTGTCTCCAAAGAAAACCGAGGAAACAAGGAAACAGAGCCCCTAGATGGGATGAAGGCCGGGTACCACCACCCACCCTGAAGAAGACAGAGATACAGCAATAGGACAGTAACTGAAATGGAGAATGCTCTAAAGGGGCCTCACAGATTTGAGCAGGAAGAAAAAAGCATCAGGAAACTTGAACCCAAGTCAGTTCAGATCATGTACCCTAAAGAATAAAAAGAGAAGAGAATGGAGAAAAATGAGCAGGCGCTAAAGGACTTTTAAGGAAAAAATAATAGAAGGGTACCATTACTATACCAACACATATATGTACACAGCAACCGCAGAAGAAACAGGCAGTATTTGAAGAAATACTGGCTGAAAACTTCTCATATTTAATGAAAAAAATCATGAATCTACGTATCCAAGAAGTTGAATGAATGCCAAGCTATATAAATTTAAAGAGATCCACATACCTAAAACATCAATGTGTGAAAGGAAAAAAAACCCTCAACAGCAGCAAAAGGTAAGCGAATTGTCCCGTACGAGGGGTCATGGCGGCTGGTATGAGAAACCGCTCAGGTCAGAAGGCATTGTGGGTGACATTCCAAGTGCTGAAAGAAAAGCTGTGGACCAGGGGTTTTGTATCCAACAAAATTAGACTTCAAAAACTGAAGAGACAGTAAAACTGAGAAGCTGAAATACAGCTTTAAAATTCAGGATGAGGGGCTGGGGATTTAACTCAGTGGTGCCACACCTACCTTGGAAGCACAAGGGCCCAAGTTCAATCCCCAGTAACACACACACACACAAAATAAAATAAAATTCAGGATTATGCGCCCTCTTAGCACAGCCAGCAGTGCATCAATCTCATACAATCCAGGGTGTTAGCCAGACACTGTGGTTCAGGCCCATCACCCAGCCACTCCCAGATAAATCAGCGTTTTGAAAAGTATAATGGGGCACTCGGGAGACTGAGGTGGGAGGGTCAGAAGTTCAAAGCCAGCCTGGGCAACTTAGCAAGACTCTGTCTCAAAAACTAAACAGGAGGGTGGCCGGGGAGTTAGCTCAGTGGTTCCGGCGCCTGTCTTGCAAGCGCAAGGGCCCGGGTTCAATCCCCGGTAACCACATAGCAATACTGGGTGTGGAGACTCAATGCCCAGCAGCAACCAGCACCACATACCACAGTGCCGGGCGTGGTGGCTCACGCCTGTAATCCCAGCACTCGGGAGGCAGAGGCAGGAGGATTGCTGAGAGTTTGAGGCTTGCCTTGGCCAATCTGAAGTACAAAGTGAGACCCTGTCTCAAAAACAAAACAAAACAAAAAACTGAGCTAGACATGGGAGCACACACCTGTAACCCTAGCACTGGGGAGGCTGAGGCAGGGAGATGGCCATCATTTCAAGGCCAGCCTGAGCTACATAGTCATTCTGAGCCAGCCTGAACCGTACAGCAAGACTTTGTGTCAGAACCTCCAAAAATAAAAATTAAAAATTAAAGAAAAAAGAAAGAAAAGAAAAACTGAGAATTGGTGACGAGGTCTGTTTTCAAGAAATACTTATGGGAATTAACCCTTCTGGCTGAAATAAAAAAAGACAATAGACAATTACTTGAATTCCATGAAGAAATACCACCAGCAAAAGTAAGTGGACGATAAGTATAAAGGAGAGTATTAAAGTATCTCAAGTTAGCAAATCCTTCCCTTTTCAGTTGGAACCACAGAATAATAGTATAAATCTACGTCCTCTGGCAGACAACATGCAAAGCTGCCATCTGTCACAACATAAAGACAAAATTTAGAAGGACTGTGAATGTAGCTCTGTGCAAAGGTCCTGGGATCAATCCCAGTATCAGGAAAGAAAACGGGAGGTGGGGGCCGGAGATTTGGCTCAGTGGTTCCGGCGCCTGTCTTCAAGCGCGAGGACCAGGGTTCGATCCCCGGTAACCACATACAATACTGGGTGTGGAGACTCATGCCCAGCAGCAACCAGTACCACATACCAGTGCCGGGCATGGTGGCTCACGCCTGTAATCCCAGCACTCAGGAGGCAGAGGCAGGAGGATTGCTGTGATGGTGAGTTTGATGCTGAGCTCAGGGCCAGCCTGAACCACAAAGTGAGACCCTGTCTAAAAAAAAAAAAAAAGAAAAGAAAAAAAGAAAACGGGAGGAGATGGGAAGGGAGGGAAAGGACGTGAAAGGAAGGGAAGAAAGAGAGACGGACAGACAGACAGACAGAGAAATCTAAATCAAAAACCTAATTTTTTACCTAAGGATTCTGAAACAAAAAATTAAACCCATAATGAGCAGAAGAAAAAAAATAATCAAGATCAAAAATGTGATTCTGAAAATAAAGATTTACCCAGACTGAGAAAAAAAGGCAAAAGACTCAAAGAACTGAAATTAGGAATGAAAATAGGGACACTGCCGGGCCTCACAGAAATAGCAAGGACTGTGAGAATATTATGAGCCACAGTCCTCGTCATGTTAAACACACACAGGGACAAGAAACACATGAACCATAAAACTGATTCAAGATGAAATAGAAATTCTGAGTAGATCTAAGGCAGAGTCTGAATCTGTTCAGTTATGGGAAAACTTCCAACAAAGAAAAGCCCAGGATGAGAAGGCTTTCTTGGCAAACCCTATCAAAAGCTTTAAGAGCGACTGCCTCGAACTCTGCCCAAAAACTGAAGTGGAGGAATATTTATTTCCTAACTCATTCTACAAAGCCAGGGGCTGGGAGTTTAGCTTGATGGCACCATGCCTGCCTCACAAGTGCAAGGTCCTGAGTTCAATCCCCAGTACTGAGAAACAA
This sequence comes from Petromus typicus, assembly GCA_004026965.1. Lineage (NCBI taxonomy): Eukaryota > Metazoa > Chordata > Mammalia > Rodentia > Petromuridae > Petromus > Petromus typicus. The sequence goes on along the minus strand of PVIR01014165.1, from coordinate 5,166 downwards.
ATAAAACAAAGGGCTCAGGATACAGCTCTGTGGGGCCACCATGTGCCTGGCAAGTGTAAGGTCCTCAGTTCAATCCCCAGTCCGGGGTTGGGGGGGTGGCTAGCACGAGGCCAGCATGACCCTGACAGCAAGACCAGACCAAAAAATCCTAAGAAAACTACAGACCAATATCCATCAAGAATGCAAGTACAAAACTCACTTTAAAAAATTAGCAGCCAGTGGGGCCGGGGATTTAGCTCAGTGGTTTTAGCATCTGCCTGGCAAGCACAAGGTCCCGAGGTCAATCCCCGATACCTCATATCACAATGCCTAGAGCACTCGGTACCACATACCACAATGCTGAATGAATGAATGTGGTGGCTCACGCCTGTAATCTCAGCACCAGGAGGCAGAGGGAGGAGGGCTGCTGTGAGTTCAAAGCCATCCTGGTCTACGACTGAACTACAAAAGCCAGACTCTCAGAAAAAAAAAACAAATTAGTAGCCAGGAGTGGCTGTACTTCCCTTCAATTGCAATATTTGGAATGTTGGGGCAAAAGGATCTCTGTGAATTCAAGGCCACCTTGGATGATATAGTGAGTTCAAGGTCAGTCTGAACTACACAGCAAGACCTTGTCTAAAAAATAGTAATAGCTGGGGGTGACAGAACACACCTGTCATCCCAGCACTTGAGAAGTGCAGACAGAAGACTGGCATGAGTTTGAGGCCAGCCTGCACTACAATAGCAAGACTGTATCTCAAAAAAGAGAAATGACTGATGATGAGGATGATACTTAGCAAATCACACCCAATAGCATATTCAAAAGATATATACCCAGACCAAGTGGGATTTATCCTAGGAACACGGGGTGGCTCAAGAGCTACACACCAAATCAAATACCGTATTAAGGTGACCAGAGATTTAGCTCAGTGGTTCTGGCGCCCGCCTTGCAACTCGGTTCAATCCGCAGTAACCACACACCACAAGGCCAGGTGTGGTGGCTCATGCCTGTAATCCCAACACTGAGGAGGCAAAGGCAGGAGGACTGCCTTGAGTTCAAGGCTAGCTTGGGCTATAAAGTGAGTCAAGGGCCAGCCTAAACTACAATGTGAGGTTCCGTCTCGAAAAAAACGATATTAAAAATAAGGAAAAAAAAGTGATCATTTAAAATGATGTAGAAAACACCTAACAAAATCCAACGCCCTTTCATGATAAACAACGGACCAGGACTAGAAGGCAACTTCCTCCACAAGATAAGGAGCCATGCTGGTGAAGCATGCAGGAGCACACAGCAGCTGGTGGCGCCGGGCAGAACCAGGAGGACCCCATGTTTGCAGCCAGCCTGGGCAACTCGGCAGATGCTGTCTCACAGTGAGACAGAAGGGCTGTGAGTGTAAGCCAGCGGCACAGCATCTGCCTGGCATTTGTGAGGATATGGGCTCAATCTCCCGCACCAAGGGAGAAAAAGAATGTCTACAAAAACCTCAGAGCTAACATCAGAATAATGAAACTTAGACCTTTTCTTTGTAAATCAGGACCAAAATAATCATGCTGCAGGAAGTACTAGCCAGGGAAATTATACACTTGAGAGAGAGAGCCATCGACACTGGAAAAAGAACCACTATCATCTACTCACGCAACATGATCTTACACGTAAATTCCTAAAGGACCTATATTACAGCTAATACATTCAGCATAGTTGCAGGATAAAATTTAGCTGTAAGTGCTGGGGATTTAGCTCAGGAGCACAGTGCTTGCCTTGCAAGCACAAAATCCTGAGTTCATCCCTGGTACAGGGGAGGGGGAGGATTATCAGTTATATTTCTATATACTAGCAATAAACAATCCAGAATGAAATTAAGAGAACAATCCCATCTATAGTAGTATTCTAAAGAATAAAACAGGGCTGAGTTTTAGCTCAGTGGTTCTGGCATCTGCCTGGCAAGTGCAAGGTCCTGAATTTGATCCTCAGCACCACATACCACAATGCCAGGCATGGTAGATCACGTCTGTAATCCCAGCACTCAGGAGGCAGAGGCAGGAGGATTGCTATGAGTTCGTGGCTAGCCTGTACTATATAATGAGTTCAGAGCCTGCCTGAACTACAAAGCAAGATCCTGCCTCAAAGAAAGGAATTAAGAAAGCCATTCCACCCACAATAGTATTCTAAAGAATAAAACAGGAGGGCCGGGGATTTAGCTTAGTGGTTCCAGGTGCCTGTCTTGCAAGCACAAAGGCCCGGGTTCATCCCAGTAACTACATACAACAATACAGGCATGGTGACTCACGCCCAGCAGCAATCAGAACCACAAACCACAGTGCTGGTCTTGGTGGATCACGCTTGTAATCCTACCAGTCGGAGGCAGAGGCAGGAGGATCGCTGAGTTTGAATTCAGGACCAGCCTGAACTACAAAGCAAGACCCTGTCTCAAAAAACTTAAAAAAAGAAGAAGAAGGAGAAGAAGAAGAGGAAGAATAGGGGAGGGGTAGAGGGAGAGGGAGGGGGAGAGGGAGAAGGAGAAAGAGGAGAAGCAGCAGCAGCCGGTCGTCTATTTTCTACAATTCTTCCAGCCCGGGGAGATAACGAAATACACCAGGCATAACAAGAATTATCTTACCACATCTATACCACCTTCAGGAACAACATCGTCCTACAAGTGCAGCAGGACAGATTTGGGAACAAATCCTAGAGAGTCTATTTCGCTAGCGGTGAGATAGAAGAAAGCTGCAATAGGTTTCTCAGCAGGTTTCAAAAACTAAAACGAGGCCCAGAGAAACCAACAGCTCTACACATCACTTCCCTGCACTCTAAGTTCGCTTCTGGCCCGCACCTGTCAGATGTGCGCTGTGCACCGGTGTGAGCGGGGGCAGTTCTCATCATTACCCAACAAGGAAGCTGGAACACATTTATCTTGGCTACTCTCCCCTGGCCACCCATTCCGCAGGAGCCCACACTCTAGAATGAAGTTCTCTGAACCTCCTCCACCTCGTGCTTCTTGCACTACGCTCCATAAATCATGAAGAAAGTGGAATCGGGAAAATGGAGGAGAGAATGAAAACAAACCCACAAGGATGCACTAGCAAAGGAAAAAATGTGCAGCTCTCTACGCTGAGCCTGAGGGTTCCAAGAGTTCTGCGCTTGGTGCAGGGCTCTTTCTCGCTTCCAAGAACTTCTCTTTGTCTCTCAAACTTCCACATCCACAGTCCATCACCACGGACATCCCTCCTCTCCCCCACGCACCCACCATGCTCACCCAGCCGCCCGTCCCTCCAGGCGTCACCCATCCACCTTGCTCACCCGGCCGTCTCTCCTTCCACATCAACTTCCATTCAGCCCTCCATGCATGCATCCGCCTCGAACACACACACACACTCATCCCTCCACGCCTCACCTACCAGCAGCAGACCCGCCAGGGCTCCTCCCTCAACCGAGACCCACATGCTCCTGCGGCGGACTCAAGGTTCCTCGGGGGTCTCGCGCAGAGCGCGGCTTCCCGGGTCCTCGACCTCCCGCAGACGGCGCCCGCGGCCACTCGCGCTCACTGGCACTGCGCACCCGGCTGCGAGAGTGGGGCGCGGCCGGGCCCGCACACCGCCAGGCGCCCCGCAGCCGGAGAGCTGGGCCCCACCTTTGCGCTCCGCGTCGCTGTCCGCGTCGCTTCCGAATAAGTCCTCCATGTCCGCCATCGCGCCGCGGCCACCTCCGCCGGGGCCGCCGCGCCGCTCTTCACGGCTCGAAGCCCGCTGGGCACGACAGTGTCGCAAAGCCGCAGGGGCGGGACTGCTTTCCGGCCGTGACCGACTTCCGGTTCCCCGCGTCAGGAAGTCCCGTCCCTCGCAGGAGGTCCACTTCGGCCTCCGGCTGTCCCCGGCTTCATCTTCTGCTGAGCTCCAGGGCTTAGGCTCTGGGCTGCTTCTCCCTCGTAGAAGTTGTGAGAAATCCAAAACCTTTCTGGTTTATAGTCACCGTCTTCGTAATCAAGGCAGATTTCCTTTGTTTTTGCTTCGCTTCTGAGTCAGCGTTCCATGTGGTCCAGGCTGGCTTTGAACTCGCGATCCTCCTGCCCACCGTCCCAACGACAGGTGTTCACCACCACGCCAACCAGATAATTTATTTCTTAAAAAGATTATTTTCATTTTGCAACGAGTTTATACACACTGTAACATGTGAGTGGAACATCGTGACGGTGAAACAGACCACAGATGACCTGTGAAGGGAGACGGACTGAGCAGACAGACCCTAGAGCTGAGCAGAAAGGGAGTGCGGAGTGGACACTGTTTGCGTGGACGGTTTTTTGTTTTTTGTTGTGTTTTAATAGTTTATCCATGTATTTTGGCTGTCTAGAGTACTGGGAAAATATCCTCCCAAGAGCATACAATCTCCTTTCCTTTTAGCCCTCGAGCCCTGCGCACAGTGATCACTCTGTGCACAAAGTCGTCTTAATTCCTTTTACCTCCCTCCTCCCTCCAAATGTTAATTTACTTTTTAAAAAATGTGTTAACAGATAGCTTTTGGTACCACTGTCATTGTTTGAGACAAAAATCTCACCATGTACCTCAGGCTGGCCCTGAGCTATGTCCCAGGCTGGCCTTACACAGCAGTCTTTCCTTCGCCTCCCTGATGCTGGGATTATGGTGCGCACCGCCACACCTGCCTAGCTCTCTTTAGTTTAAGTGACTTTTTAAACCAAAAAAGCTAGAAGGGTGGGGTTTTCCAGTTTTGAAAATGCTGCCTTGCTTAAAACAAGACAGCCCACATTCCTACATGCTGTGCCATTTCATCCGTGGGAAAGGTTGCCTTGAAGCGGCCGAGAAAATCGAGCCTCATGCGTTGGTGGGAAGGAGGCTTTCCCGGATCTCCGGAAAGGGATTCCGCGCGGACACCTGACAACTGCAGCTTCACAGTCGCGTTTCTCAAATGTCTTAAAAGTTTTCATCGTGCCCCACTGCGTGTTCACCTGGTGCATACAGTCTATAAAACAGACAGGTGCTTCACGGAACATTATTTCCTTTATACTAAAATTCCCCATCCTTTTATATTTTATTCTGTTTTGGTTTTGATTTTTAAAAACTGCTGGCAGGTGGTGCAACCCACTGTACTGATGTCATGAATTAGTGATGATGGATTCCAAGCTGCAGGTAGAAAAAAGCACTCAGAAGCTTCTATTGGCTTTTTTTTTTTTTTTT
>PVIR01014164.1:0-40674 GCA_004026965.1 Petromus typicus | reverse complement strand
CACTTTCTCCTTGTAGATGGTTATGATGGCCTCTGAACATGTTGAGCTTCAAGCCACCTTGCTGGGTGTGGGGGAAGCGCAAGGATTTTACATGTGTATTGCTTGGCACAGCGCGAGTCCGGGGTCAGCATCTGTGAATTCACACTTTAATTATCTTGGAAGAGCCACTCTGCCTCTTGGAGTTTACACCCTTTTTCTTTTATGGCATCCTGAGGAGGGTGTTTTTCTGACAGGTTCGAGAGCTCCCTGGGAGAAGAGTAGGCCTGGGCACATGGACAGAGCTCCTGTGGCGATGACCATGAGCGGCAGCTGCCACAGCTTATGCTAGCAACGAGGGGGCAGGCAAGAGGTAGTGACTTATGTGGCACTGGGTAGGGTTGGCTTTGATAGGCTAAGTGGCATCTAGACAGCTGTAGGGGATGAGAAAGAGACAACTCCACTGCCCTCATTTCTCTAAAGCTTCTGGAAAGATAGAGCTGAGCAACGAGAATTTACCAAAATGGAATCAAATCTGTTTCCAGACCTCGTAAGTTGGTGGTTCCTGGCCAGTGCCCTGGCCAGATGTCTCCCAGGAAGCTGCTGGTCTCCTGCTGCCTACTAGGACCACAGCCATTATGGAGGGGACCACAGGGACCCATATGGAGCACCTTGTGCCTTCAGTGCCTCTGTGCCCTTCCTGCCCAGTGTGGCTGCAGGGAGCAGCCAGAGAAAGGGCCAGTTCTAGCCTCCTGGGAAACCCTGCCCCACTTCAGATAAGGTTTAAACAGGCTGTGGGTTGGGCCCACCAATGAATCTTTGGTTATTGTTTATTTTTACATTTTCTCCTATAAAAGTAACAAATGTTATCTATGAGAAAGTTGAAATGTATGGAAAACTGTAAAGAAATAAGGAGAAAAGTCCAAGAGGCCATCTCCACCACGGCATTAATAGGCTGGCTTTGCTCTGAAAACCCCATGCAAACAGTGTCATAGGTTGCCTCGGATTCTGTGAGATTGGAGTGAATCTTTTTTTAAAAAATTTATTATTATTATTAATCTTTTTTGAGACAGGGTCTCACTTTGTGGTTCAGGCTGGCCCTGAGCTCAGCCTCCAACTCACATCACAGCAATCCTCCTGCCTCTGCCTCCCGAGTGCTGGGATTACAGGCGTGAGCCACCACGCCCGGCACTGTGGTATGTGGTACTGGTTGCTGCTGGGTGTGAGTCTCCACGCCCAGTATGGTATGTGGTTAACCGGGGATCGAACCCGGGTCCTTGCGCTTGTAAGACAGGCGCCGGAACCACTGAGCTAAATCCCCAGCCCCATCACATATATTTTCTTAAAAAGATTGAACCCGAGTCCTTGCACTTGCAAGACAGGTGCCAGAACCATTGAGCTAAATCCCCAGCCCCATCACATATATTTTCTTAAAAAGATTGAACCCGGGTCCTTGCACTTGCAAGATAGGCAACGGAACCATTGAGCTAAATCCCCGGCCCCGTCACATATATTTTCTTAAAAAGATTCACTCCAGGGCTGGGGATTTAGCTCAGTGGTTTCGGCTCCTGTCTTGCAATTTCAAGGACTCGGGTTTGATCCCCGGTTAACCACATACAATACTGGGCATGGAGACTCACGCCCAGCAGCAATCAGTACCACATACCACAGTGTTGGGCATGGTGGCTCATGCCTGTAATCCCAGCACTTGGGAGGCAGAGGCAGGAGGATTGCTGTAATGTAAGTTTGAGGTTTCAAAAAAACCTAAAAAAAAAAAAATGAAAATACATCTGAGCCAAGTGGATTTGGGTACAGATTTTTTTGGGTTTTTTTTGAGACAAGGTCTTCCTATGTAGTTGAGGGTGGTATTAAACTCACCATGTAGCTCAGGCTGGCTTTGGATTCATGGTGATCTTCATGCTTCAGCCTCCTGAATGCTAAGATTACAGTTGTGTTTCACCACACCCGGTTTCTGGAGTACAGGGATTTTGAGGCATCTCCAGCCCAGGTGTGTGGGACAAAGCACCTGGTAGGGTGTTCAGTCCCTGGGCTTCTATGTGGCTTCCCAAAAGGTAGGCTGGAGTTTGCCTCGGTTAGATTTTCTTTTCTACTTTCTTCCTTGCATGAACACTTTCACACTTGGCCTGCATGCGTGTGAGAAATCAGTGGGTATCAGGGGTGGAGGGTGAGCATAGGGGCAGGGAGGCTCCCCATGGAAAAGGCTGACCTAGGGAGAGGAGGCCATGCAACTGGCCCTGCTGAATTACAAAAGGGCAACGATTGTCCTGAGGAGGTGGAGCTCTTAGTGCAGGCTGCTGTGGACCCCCCTGAGAATAAAGGGACTGAGAAAGGCAGGGCCAGGAGAGGCTGGAGTGCTCAGGCACAAACCTTGACAGCTGCCACCACCCACCCCTCGCCTTCCTTCATTGGAACTGTTGAAAATGGTGCCAGGTGGCAGCAAGTGCAGGGCTTCATCGCTGGCTGGGCACAGCCACCATGGGAGGCCAGGTGGCTCGACATCCATTACAGGGCCCTGGCAAGGGTAACCTTGCCTGCCCAGGTTGCTGGAAGTGGTGTGGAGTGGAGGGCTCAGCCAGCTCTTTACCATCTCCCCAGCAACTCTGTGACTTGTGCCCAGTGGCACCAACTCCCACATCCTACTGGAACTATTTTTCTGAGCTGAATCGAGAGCTAAGCTTCACACTAAATGTTCTGTGTGCATCACCGCACTTAATCTGCGCAGCAGCCCTACAGGGTGGTCCTGTTTTCCTCCCATTTTCCGAGTGAGCAAATAGAGAGGTTAAATGACTAGCTCAAGGTTGCCCAGCCAGTGAGTTGCCTCTGGAATCCAAAGGCAGGTCTGATTCCAAGCCAGAGCTCTCAGCCACTCGCTATTCCCGGCTGCTGTTGCTGGGAGCCCTGGTGCAGAATTCACCTGGATGCTTCAGCCTGGTGGCTGCAGCTAGAACCCACCAAATCTCTCCTATCCATTAGTACCTTCTCTGGAGACAAAAGAAAATGCATTTATGTGCCAAAGGAGAGTCCAGATCCTAGAGAGGGAATTACTACCTGTCCTCATTCTTGGAATGTTCTAACGGGCAAGGTTTGGGCTGGAGTAGGGTAAGGTCAGGGAGGCAAATGATTTTGGGGCCAGTGAACCAACACCTGGAGGTGGCAGAGAAGGCAGGGGCACAGTGGGATTCAATGCACCCAGCCTGGCAGTTGCCCCACCTCGACCCCCAGTGGCAATGCTGGCTTCTCACTCTGGGAGGAGGGAGAAGGAGCAGCAGGAGGGTCCCGAGGTGAGTGTGTGGATGCCAGTGTGAAGCAGAGTGCAGGCGTGGGCCCCCCAGCGCCAGCTCCCACCTGGGTGGACCCTGCAGGCGCTGGTTGGCTCCCAGCAAGCGCTGCTCATCCTATCGCACACCTGCATGGTTGCCGGGCAACTGGGACTGAGTTGTAACACCTCTGTGAGAGCCAGGATGGTGTTTTTATTTCCTGGCTGTTCTTAACCTCTTCCTTAGAAGTTGTACAAGGAATTTTTTTTTTTTCTGTCCTCAGAGACCCCGTCCCACCCCGGCCTCAACACCTCCCACTTCCCAGCCCAGTGGCCTTGGGCCAGACCCGCCTGTACGTCCATGTCCAAGGTGTCCCAGGTCTCCACTAGACCCCAGGCAGGCCAGGGACATGGTCAGCTCTTAATAGCACCCTCATTTTGGGGAAAGTCATCCTCAGGGGAGCTGGGGACTTTGCCTGAGACAGGATGGTGGACGAGCCCAAAGGTAGAGGAGGACGGACTCCAAGGTCACCAGCCTGAGGGTGTCCTTGCTCGGGCAGTCCTGGGCCTGCTTCCTGGCTTTTCACACAGGTGATCTGGGTTTCCCCCACATTTTAGTCTCTGCCTCCTCACACCTTTCCAATGTCTCACCCATCAGTGTACCACCTGCACTATTTTTTCATTTCCTTTTTCTTCTGTAGATTGACCCACTTTAGCTTAAATAAATGTATTTAAAAGGAAAACTTGATAACACTTCTCTAAATGGAGACTCAGTATCACTTGCCATAAATAGAAAGTAACTGCAAAAATAAATACAAAGAAACAAAATGTTATTAAATTTTAGCACATGGAGGCTGATCTAAAAAGGCTATGATAATAACAAAACAACTGCTTATTAAGCACTTATTCTGCACCAGCCACTGGCTAAGCACTTTATATGGATTATGTCATTGGACCTCCTATTATTAATGTTCCCATTTCACAGGTGGGGAAATTTATGGTTGGAGAAGTGAAGGGCTTTGGCCAAAGGCACATAGACATTCAATGACCAGTTAAGATTTCAAGTGAAATCCCATCCGAAGCCTGAGCTTTTAACCATGACCTGTGCTGTTTCCCTAGAAAGTGTCCCCCTGGCTCCCTCACCTGAGGAGTGGGGTATGGCCCTTTCTGGCACTAGGGCAATGCCTTGACCAGCAACTGCAGGGACTGTAACCCGCTGGGTATTTTCACATGTCGGCTCTACCGCCTCCCGGAAGCCCTGGGAAATACCATTTGATTGCTCAGGGAACCTGAGGTTCAGTACGCCTAAGCCACCTGCCCAGAGTTGCCCAGCTGCCGCCCTGCTAGCCAGGATGTGAGTCCTGTCTCTCCGCAGCACTAACTCTCTTTTATACCTCTCTGTAGCTCACTCAGCCTCATGCAGAGAGGAGAATCTTCCGTTCTTAGCAAATCTTACAGCGGAACTGAGCCTTCTCCTTCTCACAAGGCGCACAGTCTCCACCTGGAGAGAGCAGACATTTGTTGGCCCCAGCCCAGTGGAGGCCAGTACCTCCTCAGAGCCCACCCGGCCTTGAACCATGACCTTCTTTCCCCAGTCAAAGCCCCCTGGGCCTGCGCACTCCTCAGCAGGATGCTGCCTGGCTGGACGAGGTTGTTTGTTTGGCTTTATTATCTACCCTTCTGGAAACAGGGTCCATCATTCGCTATCAAAAAGAGCAACTGCGTTTCTTACTCTAGAGCCAGCTCATTCTTACCTGGAAAAGAAAGAACAAGGGCACATTTGGAGAGCGAGGAAAATCATATGTTATTTTTAAAAGGCATTTTGAGTGACTGCTGAATAGAGTACAGGAAAATTGCCTTAAAGACCTGTTCTCTGTGGGGATGGTGTTTCTCCTGGCTCCCAAGTATTTGGAAACTTAATTGCACATTTGTACGGGCTACTGTTTTTATTTCTTTCTGGTCTCAGAGGTGGGCTTTGAAGATTGTGCTCCCTCTGTAATGGTTTTCTTTATCTCAAATAAATTTCGCACACCTGCAAGGTAGAGCTGCTTAAAAGAAACTGTGTCAGAATTGGCTCTCTATTTAATAAATCTGCAAATGGCTCGGGGTTCGCTGAGATGATGTGAGGTTAGCTGGCTCCGAGTCTCCTGCCGCAGGGGTGCAGCCTATTCCCCGCCCCCCTCTCTGCTGATGCTCAGACCCGCAGAGTCGAAGCCCACATCTTTTGCTGAAACTCTTGCTCCACTCTGAGCTGGACACCAGTTGGGGTGGAAAAGACTGATTTCCGTGTGGGTGTTCAGGGCCTTTTAGGCCAAGATGCTAATAAGAGGCTTTCAGGTTAATTGTACAACCACAGCTCCCTACTGCTGGGGACTTCCTCAACCTCCCACACCATGTCTACTAGAGAATTAGGCAGTCCATTTGGGGACCAGCACTGTGTAGTAAGCAGGGTAGGAGTCAGATGACAGTGTGTGGGGCTGGGAGAACCAATGCTCAGAGCAGTAGGGGACAGCAGGCTTACATACAACCTTCCTGGGCCTCTTGGCGTTCTCCCCTAGAAACACGGAGGCCCCTAGAGGCTGGTGAGGTCCGAATGTTGGCTTTGTCACTCTCCAGGGGCTGAAGGTGCTGGGAAGTTCCATTTGTCTCCTCCACCTGGCACCGGTCCTAAGAGGCTGGCCTGTGCCAGTCGCACAGAGCTCCCCCCTCAGACTCTGGGCTCTGTTACTGGAAGAGCCTAACAGGTGACCAGAGGCAAAGAGGAGAAGAAGTGCCAGCTGCAGACCTGGGCAAAGGTCCGTCCTGTCCAGGGACCTGCTCCACACTGTTCTTTTTCTGGGTTCTGGCTGTCGGCTGCTTTCCTTACCCCTTCCAGCCTAGTAGTAGTAATGCCAGTGGTTTCTTCTTCCCTGTTACTTTCTATCTGTTCTGGTGCTGGGGCCTAGAACTCGGGGCCTCCCTCAGGCTCAGCAAATACTCTTCCATTGGCACATGCCCCAGTCTTTGTTAATCATCCGTTTATTAAATTAACCTCAAGTTAGCTAATGACCGCAAGCTGACATAGTGGTCCTGTGCAAGTCATTTACTTTTTGGAGCTTTGGTTTGTCATTTGTAAAATGGAATTTTATTTTTCAGCAGTTGATTTGGGTGGCTGTGGTGAGAACTAAACGTGACATTACATGAAATATGCTTGACCTAGGGCCTAGAATCCAGCAGCCTTGATTCTCACACTGGCCATGGTGGGCTGGGGCCAGGCCTTGGACGCAGAAGTGGCAGGGGCAGGACTCTGTCCTTGGATTTATGACCATCTTCCACCTAGATTTCTGTTTTGTGTGCTGACTGGTAGGCTGGTGGGGGGGAGGGAGCAGAGTCCTGCGGTACTCAAGAGGCCAGCATTCCTTGTGTCCTGTGATGTTCCCCATCTTATTGATGTGAGTACATTCTTTTTAGTCTTTATTTTTATTGGGAAACAAAGCGGCCACAGATTTCATGCAACATGGTGTCCTATGGGAATACACAAGAAGGAAACATGATATCCTGCTGGAGCGGCACGAGGGGTGGGCCCTGGGCTGGCTGGGAAACTATACTTTAGCTGCTGCTTCTCTGAAAAAAAGAAGCGTTGTCTGGTCCAGTTAGCCCCTCGGTGGCCCGGCCACTCTGGAGTCCCATTTAATTACTGGTGTAAAGATTCGGGAACCAAAATGATAGCATTGCAACTGAACGTGGGGAAAAGCTGCACGCGGGGCCACTGATGCCAGTGCCTGCCTGGGAGAGGGAAAGATGAGGGGCACGTTCCTGCGCCCGGGACTCAGCTAAGTTGGGAGGTTCACACTTCCTCCGGTGATGATGAGGAGAGGGACGAGCAGACACTGGTCTGAGGCAGAGAAGGGTTGGGGAAAGCTCCAGGGAGAAGGAAGCCTAGGTCTTGGAAGCCTTGGTCTTTTCAGGGAGAGAAAGAGTGAAGGTTTAAGGTGGCCGTGCCGGAGGGAACTGCAGTGTGTTCTGAGAGCCACCAGTCATCCCAACGGGCTGTGGTTGTAGGTGGGCCTTGTAGACTGAGAAGAAGGACTTTGGAGATGTATAGACAAGGATTTTTATTTTATTTTTTTGGTAACCAGGATCGAACTCAGGATCTTGCACTTGTGAGGCAGGCACAGGGCCGCTGAGCTAAATCCCTGGCTCAGACAAGGAATTCTTTTTTTTTTTCTTTTTTTTTTTTGAGACAGGGTCTCACTTTGTGCTTCAGGCTGGCCCTGAGCTCAGCCTCCAGCTCACATCACAGCAATCCTCCTGCCTCTGCCTCCCGAGTGCTGTGATTACAGGCGTGAGCCACCACACCCGGCACTGTGGTATGTGGTACTGGTTGCTGCTGAGGTGAGTCTCCACACCCAGTATTGTATGTGGTTACCGGGGGATCAAACCTGGATCCTTGTGCTTGCAAGACAGGCGCCAGAACCACTGAGCTAACTCCCCAGCCCAGACAAGGAATTCTTAACCTGAAGAATATCCCAAGCCTCCTGAAATTATCCGGAGCAGAGGTGGGGAGTGTCTGGGCTTGCCACTTTCTCATTACTCCTTAACTCATCTGTAAAATGGCACTAGGCAGGAATCCTGACCTTGCAGGATGCTGGGGTAACAGATCCAGTAGCACATGCAGTGCATTTCCCATGTCACGGTCCCTCGGTCCCTCAATAATGGTAAGAGCTCCCTCCGTGAAGGGCAGCTGTCATTAATCTGCCGCAGAGCTGTGGGAGGTGCTGGGGGGCGGCTCTCTGGGGAGGTCTCTACAGGTGCCGTGAGATTCCTTAAGGGGTCCCTGATTCAAAAAATGTTAAGTACTACTCACTGCTCGAGAGGTTTAAAAATAGAGGAGTGTTGAGCTGCAGAGAGCGGTGTTTATGTGAACTAAGCACGGTGGCAGGGCCTGCGGGCAGGGAAGCCGCATGGAGCCCTTCTGTCCATCTGTTGGCTCTCCTAGCTATCCGTCCATTCGCTAGTTAGCCAGCATTGCTGAGTGCCAACGTGGTTAGGCCCCTGCTGCATGCCGACGGCACAGAGTCAAGAACGCAGCATCAATGGGAAAGGAAGATGGGCACTGGCAACTTTCCAAAGATGGCCCCGAGCCTTTTGCTCCTCATGTTCTTGTGAGATTTCCTGCCCACGTAGAATCCGAGTGGGGCCTCAATTTAACCGGTAACATGCCATGGGAGTGGTGCTGGCCTTAACCCTCCAGAAGGCTGGCACCCTCACTTCAGTAGTTTGCTGAGCCCCTGTAAAAAGGCCAGCTGCTGTCGGGTGTGGTGGCACGTATTTGAAATCCCAGCATGTGGGAGGCTGGGGCAGGAGAATCGCTATGCTTTTGAGGCCAGCCTGGGCTACATCGTGAGTTCAAGGCCAGTGTGGATTATGTAGTGAGATCCTGTCTCCAATATCAGGGTGGCATGGGGATGTGCTTGGTGCTGGAGCATTTGCCTGTCATGTTCAAGGACCAGGGTTCTGTCGTTATTAGCGCTCCCCGAAAAAGACCAGCTGTCTTCCTGAAGAGATCATGGGCAAAGGCCACACTGGCAGAGACTCTGAGACCAGAGGAGGAGAGAGGCCCATGTGTCCCAGGGTCTTAGCGACCATCTGACTATGACCACAAGAAACACCCCTGGTAAGAAAAGAATTATCCTGCTGAGCCTGTTTGACCCACAGCCACAAAGTTACAACAGGATTTTATCCCCAGTCTTTGTCCATTTTATTGTGCTGTAACAATACCTGAGATTGGTTAATTAAAAGGAAGTGAAGTTTTATTTTGTTTTTTTGCATTGAAATAGGGTCTCATGATATAGTTCAGGCAGGCCTTGGAGTCACTAGATAGCCCAGTCCGGCCTTGAATTTGAAGTGATCCTCCTGCCTCAGCCTCCAGAGTGCTGAGATTACAGGCATGTTGCCACCACACCCAGTAAGCAGGTTTATTTTGATCCGTGGTCTGGAGGCTAAGAAGCCTAAGAATATTAGTAGTGGCATCTTCTTGGCTTCTGGTAGGGGTCTCAATTTGTTTCAGTCCATGGCAGAAGTCAGAGGGGCAAGCAGACACATACATAAAAGAGACAGAACCCAAGGGGCAGCCTTACTTTGTAAGAACCCACTTTCAGGGTTATGACTCAGCCACAAGAGCCAGGCACTGATCCACCCTGAGGCCCCTCCATCACCCCAGCTCCTTCCATTAGGGCCCGCCTCCCAATACCACCACAGCGAGGGCAAGGCCTCGGCTTGAATTTGGGTGGAGGGAAGCCCTATCCAGACAACCACAAGCCCGTGCCATTAGAGTGGTTTGTTAAATGCATGGAAATAAATGAAGATCACCCAAACGAGAAGGGGGAAATGCTGTTGACTCAGAGCTGGCTATTGATGGAGACAGCCTCCATCAGGCGCATGTTGACAGAGATGAAGGCAGACAGAGGATGGAAGGTCTGCAGTGGAAAAAAAGGCGTGGTCTCACGGAAGCCTCGGTGGGTGTCAGGTGCACCGGGAAGCAAGTACAGACAGGATGCCCAGTGTGACTGATTAGATGTACAAGTTTGGCTCTCTCTGGTCCTAAATTGGAAGCAGGGACAAAATTTAGGGGTGCAAATCAAGTTCTGGTTGTTTTGAATTGATTATTATAGTTTTCTGTTTGGCTCTCTGGATTGTTTTCTAGAGATAGTAGCCTGACTTACAGGTAGCAAGCTGGCTTCTGGGGCTGGTTACTGTAGATGATGGGCTGGTTACTATAGACGATGGGCTGGTTTCCTGGGCTGGCTGCTGCAAATTGTGGGTCAGAGTCCTATTTTTATATGTGGTCTGGCACTGTTCATTTGTCTGTTTAGTCTCTCACTTGACTATAGATTCCTATAAGCAAATTGACAATTCTGTAGCCATGTTGAACGAACAAAGTACTCTGGGTGAGCCCAAAGGAAGGACAGCTCCCTCCTGCCTGTGCCAAGTTGGGAGAATAGGTAGGAATTGGCCAGGCAGATGAGGGTATCGTGGGCGGAGGGGGCATCATGCCCTAGGGCCTGGAGATGGGGGAAGTGTGGCATGTGCCAGGGACTGTGACTACTAGTGAAGAGTGATTTGGGGTCAAGGAATGAGGCAAACAAGTATCCTCAGAAAGAAGGACAACAGATATTGACAGTGATGTCACTAAAGCCAAGTTTCAGAAAACTTCAGATGCAGAAGGTAGAGTGGGGGAGGGCAGAGACAGAAAGTTAGTGAGAGGGCAGTTGTACCAGCCAGAGAAAGTTCTAGAAGTGCAGGCTACGGGACTTGGTGAACTGGACTCCAGGGACAAGACAAATGCAGATTCTCAGGTTTCTGGCAGCTTGAGGGGGCTGTGGTTCCTCAGAAGGTGACCTGGGAGGAGGGAGAAGCTTTGGGGAGGGTGACTTTGTGAATACTGAGTAGAAAAAGGCTGGGCAAGCTGGGGATGTAACTCAGTGACACCTATCTGCCTTGCAAACACAAGGTCCTGAGTTCAATCCCCAACAGCTCAAAGAAAGAAAGAGAGATGAGAGACTTGCTGGGTGTGGTGGCTCACATCTGTAATCCCAGTACTCGGGAAGCAGAGGCAGGAAGATTGCTGAGTTTGAGGCCAGCCTGGGCTACATACTGAGCTCAGGACCAGCCTCAAGTACAAAGAGAGACCCTGTCTCTAAAAAACAAACAAACGAAAAGACATGAAGATGTGCACAGGGAGTCCACTGCAGTCACAGAGTCAGAATTCGGAGAGAACCAAGATGAGTTTGGAGTCACCAGTGTGCACACAGGGCAGGGGGCTCCCCACGGGCTGTGAGTAAAATGGGAAGAGGAAGAGGTGTTCATGAGAGAAAGGTTGGACTAGACACAGAAGAGAGCTGTGTCATGGAAATTTGGGGAGATTTCAAGGGGGCTCTGCCCCCAGGGGCACTGAGACAAGACAAAAACTGGGAAGTGTGGATTTGGCACCAGCAGGGAGTTTGTGTGTGAGAAGGGGTGGAATCCCAGGTGCAAGGTTTGAAGAGAAGGAGGGAGGATAGGGGGTGGGTCTGTGGCTCAGAGACAGCTCTTTCACAAAGTTTGCCTATGACGGGGAGGAGAGAGGCAATAGCTGCAGGATGATTGCAGTTAGGCAGGTTTTGTGGTTCAATGGGAGACTCGAGTGAGTCTTGAGGCAGCGAGAAGCACCGGATTGCGGGGGCGGCGAACTGAAGCCGCTGAGCCAGGGGGCACCCCAGACGGGGAAGGCAGCTGTCAGCAAGCACGGCCCCAGGCGGAATCAGGCTGCAGGTGGAGTGGTGTTGGCCCACACAGTGTTTTGCTTTTGTTATTTGTTGAATTTGATGCCTACCAATTGCATGTAAAAAAATGTGGAATCCCAGCCTATGCCAAAATCCAAAGACCTGATAGCTCAGCCCTGGCCACCTGTGCCATCTCACCTGCCCTCTTTACCCTTTCCAGTGGCCTGCTTGGCTCACTGGGAGGTCCTGAGCTTGGAAACTCTGAGGACAGGGGAAGTGAGAGGGCAGGACAAGGCAGGGAGCCTGTGGCTCCCTGAGGGATGTGTGAGGATGCTAGGGTGCGGCCGGACTAAAGGAGTGAGGGGCTTGGAAGGGTCATGGAGACCGCTGCGAAGGCCCCACCCACACCTGGGTGGTGACAGTGCTAGGTGCTGAGCTAGGGACCTACAGAGGCTCCAGTGCCCACCATTGGGTGACAGAACAGGACAGAGAGAGAAGTTGAGGCAGAAGGCTCAGTCTGCCTTCCAGAAGCTCCGACCCCTCCCTTCCCTTGTGACAGATCCTCAAGAAATGCTCTCCCCACCTCCCCCCACCTGGCTGCCCTGCCACGGCCTGATGCCTGCTTCCATCACGTACCGGGGTGGGACTCGCTCGTGAGAGGAGAGGGGGTCGCATCGCAGAGCCTCCCAGGTAAAAAGGCTCAATACACGATGCAAGATTAAAACATGCCATTCACACCCTCTGTGGGAACGTTCTCTTCTCAGTCTTCCTGAGAATAGTGTGTGGCTTGGACACATGTCGCCATATCACGTTGCGTTGGAATGTAATTAGGTGATGGTGGGGAAAATTCCATCTGTCTCCTGGGAATGCTGGAATAATGAGCCATCAGAGAGGACCGAGGAGGTTGGCGGGGCGCTGCTGACCTGAGCTGAAGCGCGGATCATTCATTAGCTCCACAGCTCCCCGTGCTGTTCCTCATCTTGGCTCTGTAACCAAGCTGGCCCCGATCTTGAGCGGTAGGCGGGAGCCGTAGTGGAGAACTTGAAAGGCTGTCCTAGGCTTTGAAGCAGGGAAAAGAGAAGTCATTCTTTTCTAGGGGCGGGGTGTAGGCAGAAGCCCTGGTCCTCCACGCAGGCAGGTGGCCTTTGGCTATACTGAGTCCGGTGACGGCAGGGATTTCTGGGACAGATGAGCCACATTTTGCTGGGGAGAGAAGGTTGGATGGATGTGGGTCAGGGCTGGGTACAGGGCACCGAGTGCCGGGATCTTTACCAGGATGACAGACTGGGAGAGCGCCCTGCCCTCTCTGCCTAAGCTACTTCCCCTCAGCAGCCTCGAGTGTCACCTAGACTCACTCAGGGTCTAAACACCCCAACTCCTCCATGGTAAAGTGTCCTTCAGAAGCTAAGATGGGGATATCAGGGAAGACACAACAGGGAGGTCCACTGTGGCCCCAGGCCGGCCTGCTCACAGTCCCAGTGGTACCCTCCTCCTCCATCAGGCCTCCTGACTTGCCCCCACATGGCACCACCCACAGGTCCCCACTGTGGTGAGGACCTGTAATCTGGGGCCGCCTTCTGCTCCTCCCCCAGGGTCATTTGCAGGTTCCAGTCAGCACCTTCAGCTGCATCTGGGCATTCTTTACCTTCTCCCAGTAGGACCCTGCAAATCTGGCAGCAAAGTCCGCCCCTCTCCACCACAGGCACCCTCCGCCTCTGCTGTCTCTCTTCTCTTCTCTCTGGGACTCAGCTCAGGGCCCCTGGCAATCGAGGCACACACACTACCATGACTACACCCCAGCCTGTCTTCCTTTATGTCCTTTTCTTTCTCCCGCTCCTCTTTCTCTTCTCCTCAGCTTTGTGGCAGTCTGGCTGAACACCTGCTCCAGTTTTCCCAGGGACTGGTTCTGTTCCCTCTCTACTTAAAACAGCCTCCCGGGCTCTCAAACTCTGGCCCTCCGCTGCCGGCTAAGAGCCGGCTTGCGGTGCCACTCTAAGCCTCACAGCCACACATATGGCCACCCACACTGGAGGAACACTATCCTATGGATGCCTTGGAGGAACTGTATCCTCTAGATGCCTCACTCCCGCCTCTTCCGGTCTTCACCTTCCAGGCCACGCCCCTTCCGGTCTGGTCCTCTTTGACTTGCCAGTGCTTAGGAAGCAGGGGAGCTCATTAGGGGGTTTCAGGGCTGACACCCCCAATTTTAGGGGACCCCAGCCTAACTCTCTCCCATTTTTTGCCCTAAAGAGCCAGCCATAAGCACATGGAACCAAGGAGCCCAGTCACTTGTCCTTCACCCACCACTAACTGTCCACTAGCAAGGTGACCATTGCCTGTGCTTTAAACTTTCTGGTAGCCACGTTAGAGAGGTAAAAAGCAACACATGAAATCAATTTTTAAATACTTTAATCTGATATATTTGAAATACTATCTTGCCATATAATCAGTATAAAAGTTATTCATTCTGCTTTTTGCTTTTTTTTTTTTTTTTTTAGGTTTTTTGAGACAGGGTCTCGCTTTGGAGTTTAGGCTGGCCCTGAGCTCAGCCTCAAACTCATCACAGCAATTCTCCTGCCTCTGCCTCCCGAGTGCTGGGATTACAGGCGTGAGCCACCACGCCTGGCACTGTGGTATGTGGTACTGGTTGCTGCTGGGCATGAGTCTTCACACCCAGTATGGTATGTGGTAACCAGGGATTGAACCCGGGTCCTTGCGCTTGCAAGACAGGCGCTGGAACCATTGAGCTAAATCCCCGGCCCTCATTCTGCATTTTTTTGATAGAATGTCTTTGAGGTACTCTCTCAGCTGTTCTGGATAGCACAACACTGGATAGGGCTGCATACTTGAGATTCCAGCCTTCTTTGCTCATGTGCCTTTTCCTGTACCCATAGTTTCCCCATGAGATTATGGGATGAGAAGGGCAAGAGCCAGGCTTGCCCATGAGAAGGTGGCCAATTTCCCACAGATTTGTTGAGCTTGGCTCAGAGTCCACTCTGCTCCTCAAGGTCAGGATCAGAGGAACTATGGCCCCTGGCAGGACAAGGCAGAAGGTGAGGGTGGGAAGTAGCATGGCTGGGATGTTGCAGAGGCAGCCTGGCAGGGCTGGCTGGCAGAAGAGAGCAGGTTGGGGGCACAGCAGTCCACAGACAGGTTAATGGCTTCCGCCTTGCACACAATTGAATTTGCCCTCCTGAGCCTTCTGGCTTTGGGGAAGGGCCTCTCCTCCTAGGAGCTCAACTGGACTCTCAGAGTCACAGGGCTTGGGGAAGCTAGTCTTGATTCAATCAGGAGAAATAAGGAACACGCTCAGACAGGCCAGTGCCCAGAGGGGCTGGTGGCTCAGCCCAGAAAGGTAAGGGAGAGCCTAATGGACAGAGTGGTCCTAAGTCCCTTGTAATTCTGCCTCTTTCCAGGGAACTCAGAGTTGGGACCCTCTCTTAACCTTTAAAACGCAGTTGACAATTGTTGGTAATTTATATCATCCTCCCCTTCCCACTTCTATTAAGAGTGATCATAGGATGACTGAAAATGAGAAAACTGGGAACTGGTCTGGTTTTCTTTATTTGGGGGGTACGCACATGCTAGGACCTAAGTGAGGGCTGTGGAGGAGAAGAAACAAAAGGGTTCGTTCCATCTTTCTTTCCTTCATACCTTATATGTTGTATCAAATTCATCTCCAAGACATATATTGTGTTTCCTCTTTGTGGAAGAAGTGACAAACTGAAAACCAAAGAAGGCATCTTGTGACTCCTTACAGACACACATTGTCATATTTTGCCCATGCAGTTCTTTCTATTGAAATGGCCTCCCCTCCCCTTTTTCTTTTTCTTTTCTTTTTTTTTTTTTTTTTTGTGAGACTGCAATTGAACCTGGGAGTGTTGATCAACACCTCCAGCCCCTTTTATTACTTTCTAAATTTTGAGGCTGTGTATACTGGTGGATGCACATGAGAGGCTGAGGCAAGAGGACTGCCACAAGTTTGAGGTCAGCCTGGGCTACCTAGTGAGTTCAAGGCCAGCCTGAGCTACATAGCAAGACCCTGTCTCAAAAAACCTCCCCCAAAACAAGATTTTTTTTTTTGAGGTCGCCCTTTGCTAAGTTGTCTAGAATGACCTTGAATTTACAGTCCTCCTGCCTCAACCTCAGGAGTGGCTGGAACTATAGGCGTGGGCCACGTCACCCCTACCCCCTCCTCCCTGAATGCCCCCGGAGGCTCCTGTTCCTTCTTACTCTCCTGCCCCCCGGCAGCATTGCTTTCTTCTCTCCTCTGTGTTTCTGTTGCTTTGTAGATGGCTCTGCCACGGTGCTGGATGGTACAGTACAGCTCGCTCAATCCACCAATAATTGTCGAAGGCCCCCTAGGTGTCCAGCATTATCTGGGGGTGGGGATATCACAGGGAACAGCGACAGGGGGAGGAGAGACAATAAACATGGAAGCAAATAATTAAACCAGGTCCCCTTGGAGAGTTAAGTGCTAAAAGGGGAAGCACACGGAGCAGGGTACTTATGAAATCAAGAGTGGGAAAGGATAGAAGGGGACATCCGCAGACTCAAAGGGAGGGAAGTGATGTTTGAGCTGAGACCCGGGTGCCAATAAGGTACTCTTGCTTCTGTCAGAGCCGGGCCAAGTGGTCAGGGAGGAATGGCCAGTGCTAGAGCTGCAAGGCAGATGCCGTGCGGTTCTGTCTGTGCGAACTGTCTGGGCTGGGTGAAGCCCGAGACTGAATGCAGGTAATGGTTCCCAGGGTTGGGGGAGGAAGAGTGGAGAGTGACTGCTAATGGGTGTGGAGTTTTCCTTTGGGGTGTTGGAAATGCTGTGGAGTTCGAGGTTGGTGGTGGTTGTACAATCCTAGGAATGTACTACAAGCCACTCAACTCTGTGGTTTGAAATGGTCAATTTTATGTTGTTTGTTTGTAGTAAGTCTGTGTGGACTTTACCATGAAACAGAACAAAGGCTCTGAGACAAGAATGAGGTTGCTGTGTCCTGGAACAGAGACCAGCACGGCTAGTGCCAGGAAGGGTGGTACGGGCTGGTGAGGAGAGCTGCTGGGCTGACCCCAACAGGGCTGTGAGCTGGTAAGGAAACTGAACTTTGTGCTGGTGCGGTGTGTCGGAGCCACTAGGGGGTGTTAAGCAGGAATGAGACCCAGTCACACTGGCTATTTTTGTTTGTTTACTGTACTGGGGATCAAGGCCAGGGCTGTAATGCTGGTCAAGCGCTCTACCACTGAGCTGTGACCTCCGCCTTGCGCTTAGAGTTTTTGAAGATCCTTCGGGCTGTGATGGAGGCTGTGGGTGGTGATGGAGTTGAAATATAAGCAATGTTCCCTGTTAGGGAGGCCACTGTGTGGGGGTGGGGGAGATGACAGTGGCCCAGCAAAGGGGGGGGGGCAGCAGGGATGGAGCAGTGTGACTTTGGGTTGTATTTTGAAGATGGAGCCAAATAGAACTCAGGAGATCAAGGGAAACAAGAAGCAAAGAGGGGAACGGGAAATGACACCTGCATTTTCACTCTGAGCAGCCAGAGGACCACGATGTCCTCTGTGGAGTGGAGACCTGTGTCCGGAACTTGAGGACACGGTGAGTGTAAGGTGTTTCTCTGACTCCATGATGCAGTGTCAGACGGTCAGTGGTTGGACCAGTCCAGAGTTGAACACTGAGACTTTCATCAGACCTTATCCTTGTGCCTTGGTGAGCTCGCCTGGCCGTGGGAGAGAGGGTGAAGGCTGAGTCCTGGGCAACAGGGGTGTGTAGAGATCGCATCGAGGAGGAGCAAGTCAAGCAGGTGGGGCAGGGAAGGGGCCACCTGTCAGAACAGAAGGGCTCCTGGAAGGGAGGACCAGGAGTATCCGGAGCTCAAGAAAGCAAGGAGCAAAGATGAAAAAGTCACTCCTAGATGACGCCATAGGATGACAGATCTGCCTAGATGGTGAGTCTGGTGCCCAGCACATAGTAGATGCTTATGAAAGACAAGAGGACACGAAATGATGATGTTTGGCTGTGTGTGGCATAGATTCCAGAGCTGAGGAACCTGTCTTTGAACGAAGCGGCCCAAGGACTTGGGCCACCCAGGAAATAAAAGAAGCCATCTTCAGGAAAAGGGGTGGGTTAGCCCAGAGGAGCCTGGGATTCTAGTCCTCCTGCCCTCTGGTGGATTCTGAGGTGGCTTTACCCTCCACTCCCACTCCCTTTGCCTCTTGGGGGGTGATTCATATTTCAATATATTCCAGCTGAAAAAGGATCAGATTTTGAGCAGGTGGTAAGCCAGTACATGGAAATTTGATATATTTTGACTAATGTGGTTTGAAATTTGAAAACTGCAGACAATTTTATTCAAGATCCATTTTTATACTAACTCATTATTGGGGAGAAAAGCAAGATTTCAGGTTTTCTGTGAACCCAGGCCTGTCACCACCAAGCCCTGCTAAGCAGGCTCGACCCAGCCGGCCTGCGCACTGCCTGCCTCAGCTACCCACCTCAGCTACCCGTGTCTCTGCCGGAAACTCTTTCTTTAGCAACCTCTTTCAAGTATCCCTCTGGGGGTTACTAGTCCAATTTAATCTGACCTTCAGCCCCACCTCTGTCGTGCCAACTCTAGCAAATCCCTGGGGCTGGCACTTAAGACAAGTTTTGTGATACAGACAGTGGTATTACACAGAATTTCCACTTCCTTCCCTGTCTGCCTGGCCCATTTCCCTGGCCTCCTGAGCACAGAGTGCAAGGAGAGGAAATAAATAACAGGTAGGAGAGGGATGAGGTTATTGACAGGGGAGCAAGGACGCAGCTCAGGCGAGGTGAGCGGGTGTTAGAGGGGGTGGTGCTGGGAGAAGTCTCTGCGTGAGCAGTGGCCTCCAAGATAAGCAATCTCTTCTCCCATCTTGAGATGCTGCATCCATCTTGTTTGAATCTTGGTTCCACCATCTTAGGCAAATCACTACTATTTTAACTTCATTTTCTCAGTGATAAAATGAAGACACAAATACTTTCATAATCTTTTGGGGGGAACATTCAAGGAATATATGAATGTGCTCAGTGGGTAAGTATGACACCTAGAGGAGGTTCCACACAGGTGACTCCCTTTGGCTCCCAGTCATCTCCTCCTCCTCATACGAGGCCTTGTCTTTTCTGAGTAGCTCATGGTCTGGCTGGGAAGGCAGAGAGGATAGGGCCAGGCCTCAGAAAGCCTCTGCCTAGGTGACTTCCTGTTGTAGAACCATTAAGGTTTTAGGAGTTGAATTTTCTGAAAGATTCAAGAGACTTTGGCTCAATGAATCTGATCTAAGGAAAGGATCAGGAATTTGAGCAGAACTATGTACACAAAGATGTTTATTCCAGTGTTTTTTAGTTTTAACTGACTCTTCAGAGAATTAATAGATATATCAAAATGGTAATAAATCAAAGGTCCCTGACTAGCTGGTTGTGGTATCACATGCCTTTAATCCCACCTATGCAGGAGACTGAGGCAGGAAGATCCTAAGTTGGAGAACAGACTGGGCAATTTAGCAAGACCCTGTCTCCAATAGAAAAATATAAGTAAGGTGTGAAGGGACATACCTGTTATCCTAGCACTCTGGAAACTGAGGCAGGATGATCGCTGGGGGTTCAAGGCCAGCCTGAACTATATAGTGGGACCCTATCTCCAGATAAATAAATAAATAAATAAATAAGTAGACTGGGAGCATAGCTCATTAATTCTTGGGTTCAGTCCCCAGTACTACGAAGGAAAAACAAGTTCCTGAAAGGTAAAGAGTAATATTTCTCTCATGCCAGCCCTCTGGCTTCCCAGCAGCCCTCCTGTGAGACAACTAATATTACTAATTTCTGCCATGATAATTTATAACAGTGAAAAATGAAAGACAATCTAAGTGCTTCGCTGATAAATAAATTATAATCTCTCTGTACAGTGGGCTCCTCCGCAGGCTGTGCCGTCTTACCTGTCCCTCTGTTGTTCCTGCTTCTGACGCAGACCCGAATATTGCCTCTGGCCTGAGGCCCTCACCAGATGCTGTTCCCTCTGGCTCAAATTCCAGCACCTAGTAGGATCCTTTGCTACCTCCAAATGCTCTAAGCCTTGTCACCCCACTGACTAGGGGACCCCCAATCCTCACAGCCCCCGAGATCTTTCTCTATAGTCCTATTCACATGGGGCAGGTTCACAGGGCCTCAGCTGAGTGACTCATGCCCTTCTCCCTGTCGGACTTCCCTGATGTGTCCTCGAGGCTCTCTTTGCATCTTCAGGTCACACTGATGATAAATCTCTATGGTTGAAGCTGATAACGCAGGATGCAGAGCTGCACATATAGTGTGAGCCCAACTTTATTTCTTTAAATAAAATTTTTATTTAAATTTTATATAGCCCTATTTAAATGAAGGAAGTATTGAAAGAAGATACAGTAAAGACCTGTCAGTGATTGTCAAGGATAATGGGAAGGTAGTGATTTTTCTTCTTCCTTTTTATTTCTATACATTTTACACTTCCCACAACTGGTATGTATTATTTTAAAATTAAATAATGAGGGCCGGGGATTTAGCTCAGTGATTCCGGCGCCTGTCTTACAAGCGCAAGGGCCCGGGTTCGATCCCCGGTAACCACATACAACACTGGGCGTGGAGACTCATGCCCAGCAGCAACCAGTACCACATACCACAGTGCTGGGCGTGATGGCTCACGCCTGTAATCCCAGCACTCGGGAGGCAGAGGCAGGAGGATTGCTGTGATGTGAGTTGGAGGCTGAGCTCAGAGCCAACCTGGACTACAAAGCAAGACCCTGTCTCAAAAAAATAATAATAATTAAATAATGATGAATGACTTTCAAGGCAAATCTGTTGGGTGAGAAAAGGGCTGGAGGACTATATGGGAAGCCCATGCTAAGAACTGCCTGGGATAAATCTCCTAGGCCCAAGGCCTGAGGGTGAGCTCCAGGGACTGTGGAGAAGGTGCAGGGCTCAGGTCAGCCGGAGAGGAGGCAATGGGAAGCCGGCTGGGTCCCACGGTGTCCTCAGTGCCCAGTCAGGAGAGTCTGCAGCGAGAACCAAAGGACCAAGGGCTCAGGCTCAGGTCATCATTTCACTGTATCTTGTGAGGTATGTCCCCCAAAGTCCAGCCAGCAATGACAAGATCTTGGGCAGAGGCTGGGTCAGTGGGGATCATACTCTCGTATCTGCAAATGCCTTCCACTCCCTCATCCTTCCTGATTCTGTGTTCTCAGCTGCCAGCCCTGTCCTGGGTGACGCTTCTCTGTCCACTGCCACATCTGAGAGGCTAATATTGCTGGAGCAAGGCCTCACAGCAGGCTGGTGGGAGCACCTGATGTGCCTTGTCACCCCATCAAGCCCTTGTGGCCTTCAGGTAACGGGGCGGCTGTCTGCTTCTTCCTGTCCATCTCTTCTCCAACTCTTACTTCCTCGGCTGAAGCTCTGTCGTGTCATGGAGGGTATCATAGCCATCCAAGGCTAATTCCATGGTCTTCTCTGTCTCTGCCGAGCTCTGGACCTCAGTTTCTCCTGCCTCCGCCTGTGCTGCAGCTCCTCCCTCCCTCTCCTCCCGAATCGGCTTGCTGGCATGCACACAGGTTCTGCTTCTTCCATCTCAGAGCACAAACCCCGGGAGGACGCGAAGGAGGCAGAGAGGAGGGTAGCGGGTATGGGGTGCAGTTTGATAGCAGGAATGACTCCTGGTGTTCTGGAGCACCGCAGGGGGACTCTGATAGGCAGTTCATTTTATATTTCAAAATAGTTAGTAAAGCAGATTTTGAATGTTCTCAACATAAAGAAATAGTAAATAAATATTTGGCACCGTAGGTTTGTCTGTGATTCTAATCCAATCATTTACACATCATCACATTGTACCCCATAAACATGTATAATTACTGCGTGTCAATTCAAGATAAAAACTATCATTAACAAAAAACATTTAAAAAAAAATAATAAACTCCCTCGGCCCATTCCCTAGGAGGAGGTTCTGCCATTCTTGGCTCCCTTCATGGGAAAAATACCTGCCTGGGCGAACTCTGGGTGTCCAGTAACACGCCTTCTTCCCTGGCTCCCACCAAGGGACCTTTCCCATTTCACGGTGACAGCAAGGCCACATGAGCAGGAGTGACACACATACTTGAAAAGACGCAGGAAGCTGGTGGCTGGCTGTATCCACATCTTTTCCCAGCACCGTTCTGGGTAGGGGGACTCTGTTGACCTGGGTCCCTGCGAAGAGCCTCAGCCAGCCAACCATGTGGGGAGTGAGACAAAGAAACCTTTGTTGTTGTGAGTCCCGGGGATTCTGGGATTCTGCCCTGGGCAGTCCAGCTCCACGCAGTCCTCCCCTTCCTCACTCCTGCACCTACTGTCCTGCCGGGAAGGAACTTGCCAGGGCCACCAATTACCTCCACGTATCAGCTGGGCACTTTGCTGTCCTCGCATAAACTCTCAGCAGCCTTCCTCGCATTGATTTTCTGCTCTCTTGGGAAATACTCTTGGCTTCGGTGACACCACACTGCTTTGGCTCTGACCTCACCGGCTGTCTCTTCTCCTTTGCTGGCTCCTTCTTTGCCCTCCTCCCGAAGTGTTGTGCCGCCATAGGATTCAATCCTACGCCTTCCCCCTTAACTCACCTAAGTGACCTCATCCACTCCCGTGATTGAAATGCCATCTCTATGCCGATGGCTCCCAAGTGTACCGCTCACCTCTGGGCTCCTCTTCCGTGCATCCAGCCGCTGCCAATTAGACGTCTCTGTGAGGAATCTCGAGCTTCATCCCAAACTGAGCCTTTGGTTGCCCCAAGCCCGTTTCTCTGGGTTCCTTCGATCTCTCAGTAGTACCCTTGTTCGCTCAGTCATTTGGACCAGAGCTTGGAAGCCACTCAGTGGCCCCCCACCCTTTCTCCTGCAGATGGGCCCTGGAGAAATAGTTCTTCAGGCTGTCCACTGTCTTATCTCCAGCACCCCTGTATCTGTCACAGGCACAAGCCATCTGTCTCCTTGCCTCCCCTCTTCTCCTCAATCCAGTCCCCAAAAAGCAGCCCCTCAGAATCCACTTACAGCATCCCCACCTCTTGCTCTCCAGTGGCTTCTTGCCCCACTCCGAGTTAGATCCCAACTCTTTCCAGTAGCTTCTAGGGCCCTTAAGGCCCAGCTCTTTCCTTTCTGACCTCATCTCCTGGCCCTCCCCCTTCATCGGCACTGAGTCGCATCTCACAGCGAGGCCTTGTCAGTTGCCATTCGCTCTGTCTGGAAGGCAACTCTTTGGTTGCTTCTTATCCTCAGATAAGATGTCACTGAGGAAGGCCGCCCCAGGGACCTCAGTTCCTTCGTTTGCCTGAACCTTCCCTGCTGCATGTTTCCAGGACCTGCCGCCTGTCTTTTGGGATTTGTCTGGTTCCTTCTGTTTAGTTGTCTCCCTTCTCAGGACGGAGGCCTGTGGGGGAAGTAGCCATGTGGCCTATCTTTGGGAGCTGAGCACCGAGCTCGGACTCACGTGAGTGAGGTGGGTGGACAGACTCGAAGCAGGCTGATGGACAGGTATGGGTTGGCTCAGAGCCCAGATGCCAGCCTGGAATACTTCTCATGACAGCAAGGCAGAGCTGGCTCTTCCGAGGACGGAGCATGAGGGCACAGTTCAGCACCTGCTTCTCAAAGGTCGGGTCTCAACTCCTGTTTTGCACTGCTGGCCGCTTGGCCAGGCCTAATGTGGAGGTTAAACTCCCAGCCATCTCTCTGTCCTTCACACCCGGTGTGACACTTCCCCACCCCGGAGGCATCTCAGTAGACATTTGTCTCTGAGGACCCTCCCACACCCACAGAGGGGCATCTTACCAGACACTCCTAGGATATCTCACTGAGGGTGTGCTGTCTGGTTATGAGTGGGTCCTCAGTTTTCTGGCGGACCTCCACAAGGTTCCCAGGTGGGAAGCAGGGCCCAGAACCTCTGAGAAGGATGAGCTTCCAGAGCCCCTCAGCCATGGAGTCTAGGCTGCAGGGCCCAAGGAGAGGGCTCCCAATCTAAGAAGCAAATCTGAATAACATGAGGGCATGTTTTATGAAGCGGCAAGAGTCCACAGGCCTGGGGCTTCTTACAGCTGGCACTGGCACAGGGGACAAAGTGAAACAGGCCAACCCTCTTTCCCTTTGTCCTAAAGCGGAGCCTCAAACCTGGGTGAAGCCCTCCTTGGCACTGGATCTGTCAGGTCCATCTGCCATCTGGGGTCTGGGAGCATCAGGGTGGGAGGAGTGAGAACTAGTTCCCCTTGAGAGTTGGGGCACCCCCACGGGGGTCTGGGAGCAGTGCCCTTTGCTAACAACAGCAGTAACACCATCATTACAGCCAGGGGTGGGGCTCGCCTGTAGTCACTGCTAGGCCTAAAAGGCAGGTGCTGACTCTAATTTCTGTGTAAGAAACTGAGGCAGGGGACCAGGGATATAGCTCAGTGGTTCCATCACCTGCCTTGCAAGGGCAAGGTCCTGAGTTCGATCCCCTGTAACCACATACCACAGTGCTGGGCATGGTGGCTCACATCTGTAATCTCAGTGGGCAGAGGCAGGAGGATTGCTGTGAGTTCCAGGCTTGCCTGGGTTATGTAGTGAGCTCAGGGCCAGCTTGAACTACAAAGCAAGACCATGTCTCAAAAAAAAAAAGGATACTGAAGGCCTTTGGAGGGTTTGGGACTCAACTGCGTGAGTGAGAGGTGCCAGGCAGTACCTGGATGCAGAGCTGCCTGTGTGCCAGCATCCAGTCCTGTCCCATGTAGGTCCACAAGGGCTGGGGGAGGTGCTCCCACAGAGCCCCCAGAGAAGCAGGGAGCGTGGCACCCCTAGCCAGGCCTGTTCCTGGGGACCAGTCAGGCGGATAAAAGCCAAAAGGTTATTCCAACAAGGAGCCGCCCACCTCTCCGCTGAGAGCAGTCCTGGTGCACTGGAAGAGCCTGGGGTGGGTACATAATTCAGCATGTCGGGGAGAGAGCGGGAGCTAAAGCGAAAGGAGAATGAGCACCGAGATAAGACAGGGACATGGCGCAGCGCCCCTCCCCATGTGTGTCTGTCCTCAGGGAAGGTCCCAGCCCTGTCCCCACAGGGATGTGTGCAGCAGTACTGCAGGATAAAGGGATCCAGACTGCCGTTAATGGCTTCATGTGTGTGCACACACAAAAACACACAGTGCTGTACATGCACACACCCGGACACACATGTACAGAAACATGTGCATTGGCACATGCATGCATGTACTGGCTCCTGCTAGCCCAGGCCTGCTCCTTGGTGTGGCTAAGACGCATGCTTCATGACTGCCTGTTTGACTCCAGGGATCACAGTCCTGACCCCCAGCAAGGGTGACTGATGTTTTGGTTTGTTTGGGACTGTCCCAGTTTTAGCACTACAAGTTCCACATCGCAGGGAAACCCCTCAGTCCCAGGCAAACTCATTCTGGTCACTCAGCTCCACACCTTTGGCAGACCTGGGACTGGGTCCTCTTTCTGAGAGCTCTCCTTACCATCTGCCCGGGGGCCTCAGCAGAGCCAAGATGGAGTCTCTGCTCTCTCCCGGGAGTGCTGGCTCTCCTTAGAACTGATAAAACCACTGCGTTTATTCAACATGTACAGTGAGGCAGGCCCTGGGGCCAGGATCTCCCTGACCTGCATCTCTCAACTTTCCAAGGGCTTCCCTCCCCAGCAGATTCCGGAGCCCTGTGTGCAGGGAGCATGCCAGGCAGGGCCATCCTCAGGGCGTGGGGGGGAGGAGCCGGAAAGCAAATAAATACATTATCTGATATGCTGGAAAGTGTGTGCTATGGATACCGCAAACTGGGAGCCACAAAGGGTTTGGGAGACTTGGACTTTGGCTGGGTCTCCCTGGCCGCTGTGTTAGAGGAGGTGGGGAGGCCAGAGTAGGGGCAGAGGCGAGTGGTGACGGTGGTGACCGTGCGAAGTGATGCTTGGGACAGATCCTAAAGTTGAGGTGTCAGGACTTTCAGGGAGCTGGTTGTGGGGTGAGGGGAAGAGCCGCCACGACTCTACGGTGTTCAGCGGAACAGCCCAGGGGAACGGAGCCCCTTTATCTGGGGTGGAGAGGATGTGGAGGGGGGGGTGTGTGGAGGAAGAGCAAAGCCCAATGACATTTGGCAGATGGCCGTGTGGGTGAGGCCAGTGGACACCGGTGTCGACACTTGGGAGGGACAGGTACATCTTTAGTGATTGCCCCAGTTTATAGATCAGGAAAATGAGGCTCACAGAGCAAAGATGCATACCATTGAGTGGGGAATCCAGGATTTGAATCCAGATCTCTCCAGCTCCAAAGTGTGTTCTCCGGCCATTCTGTCCATGTCCAGCAGTGGGGGCTGGTAAGGGAGCCCAGCTGTGCTCTGGGCAGCTTCCTTGGCTCCAGGTTTGAGCCAGGCTGTGGGGGCTGGAGGGGACTCACTGGGAAAGGGCCTGTGCTTAGTTAGGACACAAGTGGTAGAAATGCCAAGTGGCCTCAGGCGCCAGCAGCCTCTTGAGTGCAGCGGGCCTGGCCTGAGGCCGTCATCCAGGCAGCAGAGAGCATTGGGTTAGCATCGATTGGCTTAGAGAGAGCATCTGGCCAGGCTGAGGCAGGGGGAGGGAGGGCTGCTGAGCCAGAGGGCTGGCCATGTGGCTGACCGCTTTCCAAGCCTGGCAAGCCCATGCCTGCAGGGGGAGGGGTGGGTGCCAGGAAAGGCCCCCCATCCACAGCAGCAGGTGGGAGAAGTAACATGAGACCTTGGAGCTGGAAGGAGCAGAGTGAGGCCCATAACCTTGTCCCACTGCCCCGCCCCCAGCTCTACTGCTTACCTTCTTTCCTCCTCCAGGGATCTCTAGGTAAAGAATGTGGTAAGAGTAAGAGTTAAATCCAGGTCTGGCAGGGCCCATGCCCCACTGGCTGTCTGGCCTGGGCCTGGAGCAGGAGCCTTGTCAGTGCTGGTTCAAGTGCAGAGCTCTTTGGCCACCAAGCCCTAGATATTACTGGCCCAGCTGAGCTGAAGTTACAGGCTCTTTGGCAGCTCTGCCTAATTGGAAGGAGGCAGAAAAAGGTGGCAGCTGCCCCTGACTTTCTGCCTCGTGCCTTTGCACATGCTCTGCCCTCTGTCTTTGCCTTCCCACCCATCTCACCAGATCTGGCCTCCATGAAGCCATTCTTAAGCACATCTGGGAGCTGCCAAAAGGACAGAGTACAGTGACTGTCTGTACTCAGACCACTCCTCACCAGGTGCTCTCTTGGAAAGTGAGGGTCAGGATTTGCAGAAAGGAGAACCGGACACGGCACCATCTCCTTGCTTCTGCATCCTCCGTGCTGGTGGTGTATGTTGAACCTGAACCTTAGTCCCAGGTGGCCCCAGGCGGCAGAAACACATCTCAGCCCCAGTTCACAGACTTGTTCCAAGAGGCTGAGGAACTATTGGTGCCACACTGTTAACCAGCAGCAGAATCATGTTGGCAGATGGCACAGGGGCAGCAGGGGCGTTTCCGAGCCCCGCCCCATGCTTTCCCATCCCACACTGGGTCTGGGCCCCAGCACCTGACCAGACTGCCTGGTCCTGTGAGCTCCCCACCGCATGAGTGAGGCATGATGACTCGGAGGTTTTCTCCGGACCCTCCCCACACTGCCACCTCCCGCTGTCTGGACTCCTTGGCAGGCACGAGTGGAAGCAGGAGTGCACGAGGCTGTGGGGACCCTGGTGAGCTCTGACGCAGAGGCTGAGAGGTTTGGAGCAGTGAGCTGCAGAGTGCATCACTCCGAGGAGGAGGCAGACGGGCGAGGCCCAGGGCTGCCCTCTTCAGAGCCCTCAGGCCGAGCCCAGCCCCCACTCCACCCAGGAGCGGGCTGAGGAGGCCGTCTGGGGAGCACAAGCCCCTTCCACAGAGACGCGGATCCCTGCTAATTTGCAGTCTTAAAATGCACAGCAGAGGCGCGGGCCTCATTGTTAGTACATTAATCAGGCAATCAGCGAATCGGGGCTCCCAAAGGCCGCGTGGAGGGGGCACAGGAGGAGCCATGGCAACGTAGCTCCTGCCTCCATAGGAAGAAATCTGCAGTGTGACATTCCAGTCTAGCACCCACTGGCTAAGCTGCAGGGCCCAAGGTGGGTAGAGCTGACCAGGGCAGCTAGGCAAGTCTTCAAGGTGCAGCAGCTTCTGGGGAGGAGGCAGTCAGCCTCATTCCCTGGTGGGAGGGGTGGGTATTTGGAAGGAGGACCTCCCTGGCACACGGCCTGGCACTTGACAAATGAAGGACGAAGAGCAGCTCCCTGGGCCCCATCCCGCCATCCTTCTGTCTCCCAGAGTGCCCTCTGCTGCGCTCTGGCCTTTGGCAGAAAGCAACTGCCCCATGTAGTACCTGTGGCCTTGTTGCCAAGACCCTGGCACAGCAGCATGTTCCTTCTTGAGATAACAGGGAAATGAGCCCGTCCCGAGCCAAGCCTTGGCTGGGGTTCCTCACTCTTCTGTGGCCTCTCAGAGGAAGGGGAGGAGGACCCACGCCTCGGTCCCTCCACTCCTTCCTCCTGCCCCTGTATATTCACAAGTTTTCTGGGAAGCCCACACCTGGATTTGTAAACATTTTGGCTTTTTCCCTTAAACTGAGCTGATCCTGGTGGTTTCTCTTATACATGGCATGCCTGGAGGTACCAGTTTTCTTATGCTGGGGCTGGGAGTATATCTCCCCATGAGGCTCCCCCCTACTTCTCTAGGGGCCTTACAGAGTTAGAGCCACAGTGGCAGGTGGAGGAAGGCCACCCCACACTCCACACCCAGCTCACGGCCCTGTCTGAGGATCAGGGAGCGCAGGCAGAGTGCTCTGTAAACTCCAGTGAGCTGTATAAATGTCGAGTGGTATTAGCACTAAGCTTGACACAGCCCCCACCCCTACCCTCGCTCTGCAGCTGCGGATGAGGGCAGAAAATGCCTTTGTCTTTTCAGGACCTCTGGTGGTGACTACACTGCTGTGGCCCCTTCAGCCTGAGGTGTGGGAAGGGCCTGTAGGCCTGTGAGTGCCCTTGGGTCAGGAGGGAGCAGAGGCTCTCACAGAGCAGCCGGCAGGGAGGGGGGCCCCTGGGGAAGACTCTGGCAGGTGTGCCTTCCGGGGAGAAAGCTACTGGGCGGGGTGGGAGGGGTGGGCTGTGGAGTCAGGCAGGCTCCCCACTCTCAGCAGGACCGGGGCTCCTGGGCAGATGGAGGCAGCAGTGGGGGTGGGAGACTATACCCAGGCCTCCAGGCAGGAACATCATCTTGTAGGCATGTTCTGGAGGGAGAAACTGAGGCAGAGACGGCTGTAGCTGTCAGTGGCTGGGGGGATGGGAGGCACAGCAGGGCCACACAGAGAATGGCTTGGTTTAGAAAGGGTCCTCAATGTAGTGTTGCCACCACTACCGAGGGCATAATTGCTCTGAAATCGCAACCGAACCCAATTATGCAAAAAACTAAATTATGTGCGATGATTTTTATGTGCTGGAAACGCTCAGCTGAAACCGGGTGATTGCAGGGGGACAGGAAGCAGCTGCCACTCTCTGGGAGCCCGTAACTCCCAACAGCTGGGAGCTGTCACTTATGTACAACACTGTTTCTGCCGGGAACAAGGAGGTGGCATGGCGGTAAGACCTGCTCAGCCAGGAGCCTGGGCAGTGTCTGGGCCCAGGCCGCCGCAGGCCTGGCAGCCCAGGCAAGTAGTTGACTGGCCCTGAGGTGCCCAGGAGTGTGGGTTCTCTTGTCCCACATGCTCTGGGCACAGCTGGCAGCTGGAAGACTGCTGAACTGCCCTGGGCACCCTGGCTCTCTCAGAGGGACTGCTGGGCAAGCTGGAAGAAAAGGGGCAAGAGGCCAACCCGGAAGTGACTGCTGGGCCCTCTGGGGTGGTGTCTATAGGCCTGGAGCCTGTCCCCTCCACCCTGGCGCGCCTGCCAGGCCACTTGGGGCAGCTGTGACCCTGGAAAAAGGCAGGTAATGGCGGCCATCCCTAATGAGGCTGCTCTCATAATGAGCGTGGGGCTATTACACGACCACAGGCTGGACACATCCGAAAATAAATTATTTTAAGGATCCATTAACAAATGCCTAATTAATGCCCAATTAGAGGGAAGCTATAGAGGAAGTGCTCCGGACAGTTGAGAGGCAAGGCCTGGCTTTGCAGCCACAGCCGGGGGCCAGGAGGGGCACAGCGCTAGAAGGTGGACCCGGGTGGGGGGCGCCAGGCTGGCAGTTTCATGAACCCCAGAGTAGCATCGTGTGTCAGCCTGGTGCCACCCCCAGTTCCTCACAGACACCTGAGATCTCCAGATACCTGCACAGCTCTGCGAGGAAGCACTATCGCTACCTGCCTTTTAGAAATGAGGAAATTGAGGCACAGAGGGACCTCACATACTGGAGGATTGTGGAAGGCACTGTACATGAAACATCTTTTGAGGGGCACTTTGGTGTCATGCATGCATGCTCTGCTTGTTTTGGGGAGTAATTTAAATAAAACGATTCCTCAGGATTCCATGAGAGATATTTACTTTGTTAGAACAACTCTCTGTGATTGCTGATCATGGTAAACAAGTGGCTGAGCAGGGACCAGAGCCGGAGGCTGGCTGGCTGGCACAGCCTGAGCAGGCTGGGCTTAGGAGCCCTCAGGTATGGGGGAGATCAGGGCCTTCTCCCCAGATATACCTCCCACCCAGGCTGGGGATTAATCCTCTCAGTAGGTGAGAAGTGGCAAAAAGTAGGAGAGACTTCCAGTCCAAGACAGGGTCCAGGCAAGGGTGCTGACCTCTGCGCTTCTCTATCCTGGGGCCAGCTCTCAGAGGCAGGCCTTCAGCAAGGGCCAGAAGGGGACAGCGCCCAGCAGGCCAAGGAGGGGGCTGGCACAGGACCACCCTCTGGGTTCTGTCCATTTCCTACCACTCTGTGCAGCCCCTGACTGGCTGTGCTGTCTCTCTCCCCGCCAGGGTGCTGTGTGGAACTGCTGCTTCTGCTGTTGGCCATCGAGCTGCCCCTGGGCAGCAGCTGCCCAAGGGACTGTGTGTGCTACCCGGCTCCCATGACAGTCAGCTGCCAGGCACACAACTTCGCCGCCATCCCTGAGGGCATCCCCGAGGACAGCGAGCGCATCTTCCTGCAGAACAACCGCATCACCCTCCTGCAACAGGGTCACTTCAGCCCCACCATGGTCACCCTCTGGATCTACTCCAACAACATCACCTTCATTGACCCTAACACCTTCGAGGGCTTTGTGCACCTGGAGGAACTGGACCTGGGAGACAACCGACAACTACGGACACTGGCGCCAGAGACCTTCCAGGGCCTGGTAAAGCTTCACGCCCTCTACCTCTATAAGTGTGGGCTCAGTGCACTGCCGGCGGGCATCTTTAATGGCTTGCATAGCCTGCAGTATCTCTACCTACAGGACAACCACATCGAGTACCTGCAGGATGACATCTTTGTGGACCTGGTCAACCTGAGCCACCTGTTTCTTCATGGTAACAAGCTGTGGAGCCTAAGCCAGGACACCTTTCGGGGCCTGGTGAACCTAGACCGGCTGCTCCTCCATGAAAACCAGCTGCAGTGGGTCCACCACAAGGCTTTCCACGACCTGCACAGGTTGACCACCCTCTTTCTCTTCAACAACAGTCTCTCAGAGCTACAGGGCGACTGCCTGGCCCCGCTGACGGCCTTGGAGTTCCTCCGCCTCAATGGGAATGCCTGGGACTGTGGCTGCCGGGCGCACTCCCTGTGGGAATGGCTGCGGAGGTTCCGAGGCTCCAGCTCCGCTGTTCCCTGCGCCTCCCCCGAGCTGCGGCAAGGCCAGGACCTGAAGCTGCTGCGGGCTGAGGACTTCCGGAACTGCACAGGCCCGGCGTCCCCCCACCAGATCAAGTCGCATACTCTCACCACCACTGACAGGGCTGCCCGTAAAGAGCACCACGCTGGCCATGGCCTGGCTAGAGACAGGGGCCACCCACATAGCCATCAGCCTGGCTCCAGGTCAGGCTATAAGAAGCCAGGAAAAAACTGCACCAGCCACAGAAACCGCAACCAGATCTCCAAGACGGGGGCCGGGAAACAGCCCCATGAGCTGCAGGACTATGCTCCCGATTACCAGCACAAGTTCAGCTTTGACATGATGCCCACGGCTCGGCCCAAGAGGAAGGGCAAGTGTGCCCGCAGGACCCCTATCCGCACCCCCAGTGGGGTGCAGCAGGCCTCTTCAGCCTGCTCACTGGGAGCCTCGCTCCTGGCCTGGATACTGGGGCTGGCAGTCACTCTGCGCTGAGGATCCAGGGTGCCAGCACCCAGCACTGCCACGTGTCCACCAAGGAACAATTTCTTTTCCTCTTTTTGCTGGGTTTCAGGAAGAGGCTGATAGAGCCTTCAGCTGCTGTCTGGACCCCACCCGGTGGATTATAAACCCAAAGTGTACAGCCCTAGACGGGAGGGGAGCAGCAAGTGTACCTCACTCAGCTGTCCCAGCCAGCCCCCGCCGAGCACTCAGACAGCGTCCATTCCAGCAAGGTGGCAAAAGCCACGCACAGCGAGTCCTTCCTTAGCAGCAATGGGACAAGTGCCCCTCAAGTGGGCTGGGCTCTGGGGCATCCTGATCATCTGGCGAGGCCTGAAAGGCCCCACCATTCCTGGAGGAAGCTAGACTCAGAACACACGAGGTTCACCAGAGATGGGTTGATCAGCAGCCTAAGAGCACGTGAGCAGTTGGCATCGTGGCCTGGGCTTGAGACCATGTCATGAACCTGCCCTGAATCCAACCCTGTGTCACCTTCGATCCCTCCCTTGAGGGGAACGCCTCTTGTTCCTGGTGTCTCAGGCAACCCTGGCAGACCCAGGACCAGCTGCTGGGCTCTAAGAACCGATCACCAAAGGAAGGTCATCAGAGGCTGACGTTCAGAACTTAGCACATGCAATGAAATTCTCAGAGAAGGTGCAGTTTTATACCTACATCCACTCATATATATATACACACACATACACACACACACACACACACACACACACACACACACTCCACATATAAATATATAAATATATATACACACACAAATGCACAGGTTCCCTACCCTACTTCGTTACCAAATTGTATGTCTTATCATGTTTGTAAACTATACGGAAAACTATATCTGCTGAACTAAGGATTGTATTGGTGATTTCTAGCACGAAAAAAAGTTATAGAATTTTTCTCTAAAATCTCAACCTGGCTATAGTAGTCCCTATGTAACCTGGGCTTGCCAGGACCTGGGGCAAGATGTCGGTGGGATGGGTTAGAGAGAAAGACAGGCGGTGAGTTTCACTTCAGGGGACCAATATTCTTAGCTATTTAGAATATCACCTTGTTTTTATATGCAACACAAGCCTGTCTGGCACCCTGAAGCACCCCATCATCCCTACTATAGAAGCTGTGGGTGTCAGGTGAGAAGGGAGAGGCAACTTGTTGGACAGATGTTGGGAGCCAGGAACGAGAGGCCATCCAAACCCAGGAGAGAAGGAGGCTTTGGGGTTTTAAGCCAGCAGGCACAGCAGCATCCTCAGTGTTAGTCCAAGTGGCTGGACAGTGTCAGCAGCCTAGTGTTTGACCAGCAACACCCTGGACAGGCCAGGGAGACTGAGCAGGAGGCCAGGGAGACTGAGCAGGAGCCCAGGCCTCCAGCATGACACTACGCTGAACTGTAACTCGAGGCTCTTTAGTGGGTGACCAAGCAGGGCCCTGTGTAGCTTGGCAAGAGGGACGTGTCAGGTGCCCTTAGCAGAAGGAGAATGCTAAGGGCATTTTAAAGACCATCTTGGGCACTCTGCGTTACACTCTCCTGACCCTTCTCAGATGATGAGCCAAGGTGAGAGGTCCAGACTTACGGGTCAGGAGTGGGGATGGGAGGATGCAGCTAACAGAGCGGGCAAGCCCAGACAGGGGAGAGGCCTGATGGCCAGGGGCCCGGGTAAGCAGCCTCTTTT
This sequence comes from Petromus typicus, assembly GCA_004026965.1. Lineage (NCBI taxonomy): Eukaryota > Metazoa > Chordata > Mammalia > Rodentia > Petromuridae > Petromus > Petromus typicus. The sequence continues at coordinate 7,246 of PVIR01014164.1, read as the reverse complement.
GCGCTTTGCACAGTTCTGGATTCCCCACCAGAGAGGGTGAGTGTGAGGAGTAAGAAACACTGAATCCAATTAAGAGAGAAAAATAATAAAAAAAAATTCTCTTGGACAAGAATGCTGTTTTTTATTTCCTAACCCTGCATTCCTGAAGGTGGTGGCAGATCCTGGGCTTGAGGGGTAGGCGAGCCTGGCCTGGCACAACTCTGGGAACACAGCACATTTGTTGGCAGGAGGAGCTGTAGGGAGTAGGGGTGCACTGACTCATGGGGATATATAAGAGCATGCACACATGCATGCACAAATGCACATGCGCACGCACACACACACATACATACACACACTGGGTCTCTGATCTGTGGACTTTCTCCTCGCCTGCCTGCTTCTCTTCCCATGTTCCGGGTGCGCTGGGTTGGCACTGTCTCTGTGTCTCTCTCCAGAGCAGGCTGGTCCTGACTCCTTCCTGGCCTCTTACCAAAAGCCTCAGATGTAGTCACTGAGCTATTGATTTTCATGGGGCTGGGTGGTGGCCCGCCGGGGACAGCCAGTTCCTGGCACCTGGAATTGGGTGGGTTTTCCAGGAGCCCAGGGACTACCCGGGATGAGGGAAGGGCCTGGAGGCTCCCTTTGCTTTGCTGGCTTTGGCAAAAGGAGTGAGTTCCCAAGAAGGAGTGTGGAGGGCTGCGTGTGCTGGGGTAGATAGGCAAATCTGACGTCATGTGGGACATTCACAAAAGGGGCTGGGGTGCGAGCAGAGCAAGTCATTTCATGCCTGTCGTTGCTCCTGATGGTCTCCCTGATCTGACCCAGCCTGGTGCCAGAGCCTGACTGTCCCTGAGAATCCAAAGAGGTTGTTATGTTGTTGATTTCATTTCGAACCTCAGACAGCAGAGCCCTCAGTGGGAAAATCAAGAGTCTAAGCACTTTATTAAATTTTTAAAAAAAGACTTAGTAAGTCCTATATGGTGGAAGTAGAATGTCAGAAGGAAAAATGCTAATGTCTTTGAAAGACTCTGCTTCTGTCCAGGCTGGCACAGTCTCTGGTTGTCAGCTATTATTACAGGCCAGGCAGTGGGGGTCCAAGATGCCAGCTGTATTTTAAGTAGCTTTCTCTTTTTTTTTAAGGTTTTTTGAGACAGGGTCTTGCTTTGTGGTTCAGGCTGGCCCTGAGCTCAGCCTCAAACTCACGTCACAGCAATCCTCCTGCCTCTGCCTCCTGAGTGCTGGGATTACAGGTGTGAGCCACCTCGCCAGGCACTGGTATGTGGTACTGGTTGCCACTGGGGTGGGTCTCCACACCCAGTATTGTTATGTGGTTACTGGGGATTGAACCCGGGTCCTTGCGCTTGCAAGACAGGCGCCGGAACCACTGAGCTATATCCCCGGCCCATGAGTAGCTTTCTCTTGTAGGAAGCTGGGGGAATGAAGGCGGTTCTGTCGCAGATGACATCACTTGTCACTCAGCAGCTTACACTGCACAGTTCTGGTGAACTCTGCTCTGATGCTATCATCCCAAACCTCAAGCAAACTGATGCCGTTAGGGGCAGGGCAAAGCTTCCCGTGAAGTCACTCAGGGAGTGAGTCACACAGGGGAGGAGGATGTGGCCCTGGCCTCCCCAGGGCAGAGGCCACGCCCCTCTGTTCTGACAGTTCCATCCCAGGAGGGCTGGGCCCCTCCCTCCTCCGGCCTTTGGCTCCCACCAGGCTGCCCTCCACCCTGGGACAACTGAGGCACAGGGACAGCTGTGCTGGAGGAACAGGGTGGGCCTTGGTGGTCTCAGAGTGTTTCCACACAGCCCATCACTCTGCAGCTTGGCTGGCTCTCGACTTCTCATTTTGCAAACTCTCATCAAGGGGCCCCAGGTACCAGGCACTGTTCAGGCTCTAGGGACATAAAAGTGGGAAACCATGGCTCTCTGTAAGGAATTCAGATCCTGCGTGTAGAAACGTGCTCCCTGCTGCTGGGGGGTTGGTGCCTGTTACCACCTGCATCCCACAAATATTAGAAACCCGGGTAGGACGAGGCACTCAGAGAGAGCGCTGGGGAGGAGGGGATGCTGACTGGTCTAGGGGAGAAAGGGAGGAAGCCAGACTGAGGCAGGGGGCTTCCAGTGGCGCCACCTTGGGGTCCACAAACAACTGTGAGCTGAGAGCCTCGAGCGTCCTTCCAAGGGTCCTGCCTGGTGAGGGGAAGCCCAAGGGGTCCCACCTAGAGACTTAGAGGTGGAGGTGATGTGTAGCTCCCCTACATGGGCTTTCTCTCACGCCCGCAGCCTCCGCACAAGCACGTGGCACCCTTGCGGATGTTCCCCAGTAGTGGGTTTCATCATCGCAAACTTGCCTCTTGTGCTCAGCCAGATCCTTCCTTTGTGCCAGTGAGCTAGAGCGCTTGCTGGAAATCTGCCTGGGCCACCGTCTCATTCCCAGACACCTGCTGCTTCCAAGCTCAGAATGTGTTCCACAGCCGCTTAGTCTCCATGGCCTGTGTTTCCTGCTCGCCCATCCCCCAGGGCCCACTCTCAACCACTAGACACCCCTACCCTGACACCCCTCAGCCGTCTCCGCTTGTGTGCATTCTGGTAGACCACCAGCACCCACGACCCCTCCCCTGAACTGCATCTCCTTTCCTCCTTCTGCTAAGGCTGTTGGTTACCAGGGAGCCAAGAATTCCACTTAGCAAATGTTTACTCATCACCTAACTAATCACCCAGTTGGCCAGCAGAGGCTCCGCAGGCCTGTGAGCAGCTCTCGGAAGCTAGGGGGAGCCAGGAGGGCTTCTCATGGGAGAGGCTGTGGGGCCCGGGCTCAGTGATTATGGGTGTTCTGAGAGGAGGCTGGGAGCACTCAGCAAATCCTTCTTCATGTTCGTACAGAGCCCCTAGACTGCTCCCTCCAGTCCCTGATCAGATCTCCCGGTCTTCCTCCCAGTGGCCTGGAGGAAGCCAATGTTCCTCAAGGAAAAGTACGTGCATGTTTTGATGGTCTGTCTGACGGATTTGAGCCCTCCTGAGCTGGCTGGCTCGGGTCCTGGCGCGTCTTCTCCCAGTGTTGCTCTCTGGCTTCACCTTTCTCTAAGCAGGAGGTTAGCGCATCAGCCATTCCTCCATCCAGGTCTCCGATCCCGCACTATCAGCCCGTAATAGGCCAATTTTCTTTTACCTCCTGTCTACCTGGAAAATACCTCAAGAACCTCTGATTGTGCGTTAAAATATCCTTTACAATTCCATGCTCGATATCTCTTTCTGCTCCTCTAATTGTCCCTTTTAACTCACTGCACTTTGTGTATAAATCTCCCAGCCTCCCCCTTCACAGGCTGTTAATAAATACAGTCTCTAAAAAAATATACATAAACATCTATTGTTGGCTAAATAACTCACAGCACAATCAGAAAGCCAGGGAAAGAGAGAGACATGCTCAGCGTGATGAATGCCCACCTGCACCCTCTCTCTCGTAGTCCAGCCTCCGTTAAGAGGCTGCTGAAATAAGAGTGGTGGACAGCCCTAAAAAGTCTTCCAGCTGCAGGGTTGCAGGGTGCCCCAGGGGAGAAATAAGGAAAGGGGGTGGCTGTGGGGCACACTGACAAGGCGCCCTCCAAGAGCAGGGAGGGAAGGACGAAGGAGACCTAGCACAGGGGGCAGTGGCTAATTTAAGCACCATTTCAGTGGGCCCCGTACCTCCAAAAGAAGTGGGTCAGCCTCCTCCAACACGCAGCGCCAGCCTGCACTGCGGGCCTGCCCCCCATCTCTCTCCTTTCAGCTCTCATTTCTCATTAAAGCCGTTAGTTTCTAAGCACAGGAGGGTGGGGACGGCTGTACCTTTGTGTCACCGGTTCTGTGTGGCAGTGCACACACTCATGGCGTGCCTGCATGGCAGAATTTGACATTGATACTGCGAAATGCACTCAGGTCATGGTGCTTTCCAGATTGGCTGAGGCTCCACGCCAGCCTCAGCCCCTTCACCCGGCGCCTGGGAGCCCCCTCTGGCCCGGCTTCTGTGCTGTCTCTGAGATCCTCCACGAAGAGAGGAGGAAAGACATGTATTAAACTCTTCAATCTCTGTAAGTACCATTTCCCTGGAGACTACTCCAAGGAGGAGAAAGAGGAAATGCCCTACTCGGGACCTAAACGTGGAGGAGGTGTGGGGGGCTGGAGTTTTCATTCACCTCCTCCGACCCTGATTGCAGGGTGGTCATGGGCTGGACAGATGCTCCAGCCAGAGAGAGATTTCAGGGAAAATCACCAAATAAGACTGTCTCAATGTCAGGGGCCAGTAGGATGCACCTACTAATGAGGGAGTGGTGGGGACGAGGTGGGCAGGACCCCGAAAGCCACACACATCTACAGTGGTGCTCCGAGGGAGAAAGCACAGCTCAATGGGAAGCCATGTAGCCAATAAGTAAAAGACATGAAAAGATGCAAACAGGAGGATGGCATAGACAAAGGCTTATATACACATGTGTACACCCCCACACACACACACGCATGCACACACACAGGCATGCACTCACATGCACATGTACTTGCGCCTTGCTCAGAGGTGGCATCCTGTCATTTTCCCTCATACAGCCAAGCGTGGGACACTCATGTGTCCCATTCAAAAGATCTGAACTCCATAAGGTGCAAGGCCTGTCTTCTCACGAAGAAGACAGAGTCAATATACAGCACACGTTCCAGCCAAAGATGCAGCAGACAGAAACCCGCCTGTACCGGGTAGCAAGGCAGCCATCAGGAGCAGGGTATAGGGACCCGTCACACAGACGTTGCTCAGACACTACCACCCAGGATCTAATATACGCTCCCTGAAGGCTCATGTGGGGGGGGCTGGCCCCCCAGGCAGCTGGGTTCAAAGGGGAGCTGTCGAGAGGTGCTTGGATCCTGTAAGCTCTAACATCATCAGTGGAGTGATTAGCACACTTGGGAAATCAGAATTTGATAGCGTGATTGGGAGAGGATGGAGACAGAAGGTGAGGCCCAGTTGGAGGGAGTGGGTTGTCGGGTGTGACCTCGGGAACTCTGGGATCTTGACAGCTTCCTCTCCCACTGTCTGTCTTGCTGTCTTTCCGCTTCCTGTCTGTGCTGAGGTGAGGAACTTTATTTGCCACACCCTTCACCTCTGAGGCGCTACCTCAGCACATGTCTAAAAGCAATGAAGCCAGAGGACAAAGGACCAGCACCATGAGCTGAGGTAAACTTTTTCTCTTGTAAGCTGTCGCTCTCGGGTGCTTTGTCATAGCGATGGAAAGCCCACACAAGGGCACTGACAGCTATGTGTGAACGGGGACGATCTGGCCTGAGCCCTGAGCCCTGGCCTTTCTCAGTGAATCTGGTCCCTGAAAGGATTTTTCTGACTTCTGGTCAGCGAGACTCTGAGGAGACTGTGAGCCTTCAGTCCTACCGGTGCCATGACCTGTGCAGTACATGGCCCGAGGCTCTGTGCTCCCCAGCCAGCAGGGCCACATTGACATTCTCCCCCTGAACAAGGGGTCACGGGGTCTCCAAGGTGTTTTTATTCTTCATCCAGGCATCGGAGCCTCAGAGGCACTGAGGTCCCTGACCCCTCATCTCGCCTGCCACCAAGAGAGTCTCTCACTCTTTTATCTGTGGCATTTAAAGTGTCACCGAGCGTCTGGCACTTTGTGAGTCAAAGGTACAGACTCTTCTAAGTTTCCACACCAGCATCCTTTCCAGAAGCCAGCCCCGGGCTGGTCTTCTCTCGGATGCCTTTGTCAGCCGTGTGCAGTGCCCATTAAGCAGGGTCCCACTCAGCATCCCTGGGGCCAGGTGTTCTGGCTGGCAGTTGCTACACAGTCCTGGCTGCAGACTACTCCCCAGGTGCCACCCCCAGCTGGGCCTGCTGCTATCCTCCCTAGTCCCCTTGGTACCACCCCACAGATAAATGTGGCTCCCCACCTCACGGAGAGGGAGTTCCCCCTGAAATCCCACCTGCTGAAAAACTAGATTCTCCCTCTGCCCCTTGGCCTCACACTGAGCTCGATGCTCACCTCAGAACCAAGGAAGCCATTCTTCCACTCTTGGCTTTCTCAGTCAGAAATAGCCTGGTTTCGCAGTCACTGACTCACCTCAGCTTCTGTGTCAGGGCCCAGCCAGGCTGCGGCCTTGTCCTCTTGTCCATTTTCTTCTTCATCCATTTCCTCACCAAAGGCTGATGGCAAGTTACAATGAGAAAGCAACTTAGACTGGAGAGTATTTCAGCTTTTCCAAGCAGCATAACAAGTAGGGCTGTCCTCTGGGGGAGATTTTATTGTAGCCTCAACTTTGCAGATAGAAAGAAATGGGTCTTCTAGTCACTCAGGTCTGTGCTTCTGAGCCCAAGACCTGCTCTGTCTTGGACAGCTCTGCCTGCACATCCATTCCTGAGGGAAAGGAATCCAAGTGGGTCGGGCAGCCCCCACCAGGCGTTCACTGGTGGAGACCCCGTCCCACATCCACGTCACCCACGGTGGGGAGGGGGTGTCCAGCTCTTGCTTTTCACCCTCAGGGACTCCAGCCTCTGAAGAGGTGATGTGCAAGAGCCTCAGAGTCAGACTTGCCCTGGAGCTTTTGCTAGAGATTCTCTCTGCTGTTCTGACTGCTTAAACTTCCCCACATAAGGGCACTGTGATGGCAACCAAGTGCTTCAGTCAGCCACGGGTGCAGTGGCAGAGCAATGCCAACTGGCCAGAGGGGCTTCTCCACCTACTTCCTTTGCCTGCCTTTTACTTTTTTCCTTCCTTCATTTTTCTTCTTCTCCTTCTCCCTGTTCTTCTTCTTCCTCTTCCTCTTCTTTTTCTTCTTTCTTCTCCTCCTCCTGCTTCTCTCTCCCTCTCTCCTTTCTTTACCTTTTTCCTCCCTCCCTTTTTGTTTCTAAACTAGGGATTGAGCGCTGGTGGCTCTAGTTTTTGCAATTCTTGTTGCTCCAAGTAGTGTTTGATAATCCCTGTTGGGCCTCTTCTCAGTCCTTTTGTGCCTTCTGTGATGTTCTGGGAATTTGTGTTTTCTTTTCATTGTTTTTGTCTGCTTAAAAATGAACTTAAAATCCTCATATTGGTTTCCAACCCAATATGTCTTTTTTGCTTGGAATATTTTCATGAATTTTAAATTTTTGTTCCTAAATTTAAATTGTCTAGTAGCAAATTGGCTTTAAAAAGAATAAATAGGGCCGGGGATTTAGCATAATGGTTCTGGCACCTGCCTTGCAAACTCAAGGTCCCTAGTTCAATCCCCAGTAACCACATTCAACAATGCTGAGTGTG
>PVIR01014163.1:0-40784 GCA_004026965.1 Petromus typicus | reverse complement strand
GCCACCCACGCCCCAGACACAAGGATGGTGCATAACCTCCGGTTCATGAGCACGGGGTAGCGCAGAGGCTGGCAAATGGCGAGGTACCTGTCGTAGGCCATCAGGGTGTAGAGGAAGCACTGGGTGCTGCCCAGGAAGTGGAAAGTATACAGCTGAGCCACACAGCCACCAAAGGGGATGGCCTTGCTGACCGGAGTGAAGTTTAAAATAATTCGAGGAACAATGACGGAGGAGAGCCACATGTCCAGGAAGGAGAGCACGCCCAGAAGCATGTACATGGGGCGGGTGTGGAGCTTGGGGTCGGCCCACACGGTGAGCAGAATGAGCAGGTTTCCCAGCTGAGTCAGGATGTAAATGAGGAAGAAGACCAGGAAGAGAAGCGCTCTGAGGCTGGGGGGGTGAGACAGGCCCAGGAGAATGAACTCAGTCACCACTGTGTCCAGCGATGTGTTTTTGCTCCTCCTCATGCCTCTCTGTCTCCTGCTAGGTGAGGGGTGGAGTCAGTCAAGGGCGGCACAGCACAGTGATAGTGTGAGGAGATGCTTTTGTTGAATGATTAATGCTGAGGTGTTACAAGAGAAAAGAAATTGTGTAATTTTTTGAATGAAGAGATCGCATTACCTTTGATTATTTAGGTTTATATTACAAGGGAATTCCTTCAGAAGCAGGTTAATTTCCCTGGTGGATAAAAACTCATGTCCTTGGGAGACTCCAGGAAGCAGGATTTGGCAGATCAAAGAACAGGGGAACATGTGAATGATTGGAAAGGACTATTACCTCCAATCAAAATAAATCTGAATGAGAGGTTAAGCATGACACCCAACAGTATGAAATAAATACCCTGTCATTGCGACGTTTACTCCCCCCTAGCATAAGAGCAAAGATTCCTTTGTGTCTTCAGCTAAAATTGCATAAATAATAAAAATGTTTATTATCTAGCCTTTGTTTACACCCAATTATTACCTCTGTAATTTCTTTTTGGTATTTAGAGGAATGGAGTCAACGGGGCTTCCACAGTGGCATGATCTGACTCAGAAACCATGTGGTCTTCCTCTCGCGAGTCCTGAATCCCAGCCAGACTCATGGTCAAAGTCTTGACTTTCAAGAAGTTTTTCTTATTTTGGGGGCCCATGCTTATACTTCTCAGAGCACATATCCCACGATATTGGCATTGTTTAAAGTCTTATTCATTTTACTTGTTAGTGACCTCCTCTAGTACAGTAAACATCATAAATAATTATTATCTGAATGATCAAATAGCTGACTGAAAGGACATTCCCAAATTGTACTAATTTGATTGAATGTTCTGTGGTGAATCTTACTTGTTTAATCCTTGGCCCACATGGCTTGGACTTAAGGGACCATTTTCACTAAATGACGCATGTCTATTTTTAACCAAACAAACTCCAAGGAGCATTACTGCCTTTTGCTGCATTTATTGCAGGGTAGCATTTAGACTTATGTCTTCCATTTGGTTGGGATTGGATTCTCTGTAAATGTTTAGAGGGCTTTTACTATTATAAAACTACATATGGCTTGATTCTTGAGTGTGTTTAAAATATATATATATATATATAACATGACTTGATCGTTAGTGTCTTTACAATAGATCTGTATCTATATACACCTCTCTAAAGATCCTAAAGAGAAAAAAATAAAGGCCTTAAAGGATTTTCAAGTCTTGAACCAGGTGACCAGAAATGAGTCATGTGATAAATGTCCCCCCATTAAGGTTTTAAGATATATTCGTATGTTACTTAATCATAAAGTATCTTTTTTTCTTTGGAGACAAAGCTTCACTTTATAGTTCAGGCTGGACTTGAAATCATTATATAGCCCAGGCTGGGGATAGTCTCTTTGCTTTAGCCTCCCTAGTTCTGGGATTCTAGGATCACCTTGTAAAATAGTTAGAATCTAAATTTTCAAGCTGTATGAAAATAATAAAAGTTAATATTTATGATAAAAAGCACTTGAAAAGACAGTCCAGTGACATCAGAAAACAAAGAATACATTTTGGAAAAAGAATTATCCTGGAAACCCTAGAGAAAGGCTGTGGGCTGGAGTGAAGAAGAGATCTGAGAAGGTAAGGACGTGAAAGGGGAAGGCCACTGCTGAGGAACCTCGATGGGTCATGAGACCCAGGCTTAGTTGCTGCCTGTGTGACCCAGCTTCATTTTGTGCTAAAGAGTTATGAACACAGTTGCACTGCTTTTCCATCTAGAGAGGCTCACTGCAGGTCAAGCACTTTTACTTTGCTGTCTGAAAGTTTGGATTTTACAGTGACTTTCTAAGCTGAGCTACAAGAAAATTCTGAAGATGCAACAGTAAAGACTGGTTCAGCATTATGTTGGATGGACTATGCTCAAAGGACTCCTATTTCCCTGTGGGACAAGACTTGATCCTGATGTTTCTACAGGGAGATTTACCTTCTGCCACACATTGCTTACACATACTTAGATATCCTGGTAGAATAAAGGTGAAGTAGTAGACAGTGATGATTTGAGGTGACCTGGCCATATTTTATTTAATCCACAGAGTGGATTCTTGTCCTTCACCAAGGGATAAACAAGAATAAACTTGCTTTAGGAAAGGTTCTCACTGCTTCCTTCACATGGAGAATGCACAGTTTGTGGGTCAGGTCCATCTTTGTGTTTACACAACTAAGAATCTTCTTCATGACCCCAGCGACTTTATCACTGCCCAACTCTTTTCTTTTCACTACCAGAATAAAAAGAGAAAATGAAAAGGAAATAGTGTTTCAATTTTTTGAAACATTTTATGCACACAGGGAAATTTCCCAAGTTTGGAAAAAAGGAATTTAATGCTGGAGATCAGAGAGAGACAGAGACAGAGAGAGGAGAGAGAGAGAGAGAGAGAGAGAGAGAGAGAGAGAGAGAGAACGCTGAGAGGAGAAAACAGAGAAACTAGACTGATCAAATTAACCTGTGGCTACTGTTGCAGACAGACTGTACATTCCAAAATGAGTTCGTTGTCCTAGTTTGAGTGGATCAGCACCGTTTTCCATCATGTTAGACTCACATGTGAGGGAGGCAGAATCAGGGAGGAGGTTGGCTCTCACTGAGTGGAACAGTCCCAAGGAGAGAGACATCCTCAAGGTCAGCTTCCCATGTCTGTGACCAGTAGGTGCTCAGGACGTTGGAGAGCACCTGCCTGCCTTTCAGGGATGAGTGTACTTCTATTTGTCGTGTGTCCTACTTCACAGCAAGTTTTCATCAGTTGTTGTCTCTTTAGCCCCGATTAAAAGGAAAAGTAAACAACACTGCCAAGAGATTTGAAGAAAAATTCCAACCTCGAGGGAAATCTTACTCTAAAATATCTCCTTAATGAGACTCTCTGGCCCCAAGGTCTCATTATTTTGTTCTGAGAGAGAGAAAGAGAGAAAGCAACCTCCATCCCTAGCAGACCCCTGGAAGGAGGGCTCTGGAGAGCAGTCTCATCGGGGCAGTCTTGAATAACCTCTCATTTCTTTCCTTTTCTTTCTTTTTTTTTTTTTTTGAGATAGGGTCTCACTTTGTAGTTCAGGTTGGCCTTGGGCTCACTATGTAGCCCAGGTGAGCCTCAAACTCACAGCAATCCTCCTGCCTCTGCCTCCCGAGTGCGGGGATTACAGTGTGGGCCACCATACCTGGCTTAGCATGATTTATTTTAGAATAAGTAAATATCACATCATGAGAGCAATACCTATGCAGCAGCAATTAGAGAACACTCATCTTGAACAAAGCAAAAGGACTCATCAATGATTGGTCTTCTATGGGTTTAATACAGCAAGACAGGCACTGGATCCACTGAGCTAAATCCCCAACCCAACCTCCCATTTCTTAGTGGTGTTAAGAGATCTACAACGCTCCCCAAATACTCACTGAGAATTCCTTACACCTGCTTCTGGTTTCTGTGTAGATAGCACCTCATCAGTGAAGTCTTCCTTGACCTTCCTTATTTATTTTATTCTTTTCTGTAACACTTCACATCAACATACATTTATGTGCTTGTGAGTTTACTTGTTTATTGTCTCCCTTTACTGGAATGTGAGCCCCATGAAAAGAGGGAATTTTGCTCATTGTGGGACCCCAGTACCACTAGAAAAGTGCCCAGCATTTATATTGTAGGTTCTTTGTTTTTTTTTTAGGTTTTTTGAGACAGGGCCTCTCTTTGTGGTTCAGGATGGCCCTGAGCTCAGCCTCCAACTCACATCACAGCAATCCTCCTGCCTCTGCCTCCCAAGTGCTGGGATCAGAGGTGTGAGCCACTATGCCTGGCACTGTGGTATGTGGTACTGATTGCTGCTGGGCATGAGTCTCTATGCTCAGTATTGTATGTGGTTACCGGAGATTGAACCCGGGTCCTGGCACTTGCAAGCCAGGCACCGGAACCACTGAGCTAACTCCTCAGCTCCGTATCGTAGGTTCTTAATATATCCTTCTCAATGGGTCAACAGGGGAAACTACTACACATGTCAAATACTGTGAGTAAAAGAAAAAAAGAGCTGTGGTTTCAAATATGAACTTTTATTTATTTATTTTGTTGGTATATTTTATGTATACATTATGATCACCTTCAACACTAAGAATTTGTATAAGGACATGAGGCATCTTCATTGTTTCCCATTTCCCTGCCCTCCCTACAATCCCCACCCCCTATTTAAATAAGGTTTGTTTCCTTTTTTATACCATCAAATTTATTCTTTACTTTCCTCTACCCTCTTTCCTTTTTTCTTTGGGACATTTTCTTCCTATCTCACAATACCTATCATACATCTGCACCTCATTTACACCTTCAGTTTCTCATACCAGAGAAATGATATGATATCTACACATCTGTGTCCTATTTGTTTATGAATGTCTATTTAAAGTTTCCTGAAGTATGTTTGATATCAAGTTGATTTGCATATGCATTCTTAGGTCCAACTAGAATATCCCAGGGCAAACAGCTTTGGAAATCTATTTCTTCATTTTAGAAAAGATAATGCTAACCACAAAATACTTGGGATTTGGGTAGAAATAAGGCAAAAGGATCCTGGTCTTGGATAGAAGCCTTTGAATCTTCCACATAGCAAAATTAGATGATTTCTTTTAATTCTAAATTGCTAAGGAAGAAAATTACTGAAGTATGTGTGTGTGTGTGTGTGTGTGTGTGTGTGTGTGTGTGTGTGTGTGTTGTGTATAGAAAGTTGCGACGTTACATCTGGCCACAAGATGACAGTATCACCTTTATGAAAACTCTTCATCCCAGACCTAGAATAAACAGAAATGCCACAAGGTCTCATGAAGGCTATAATTACTATAGTAAACATGCCACAAGTAAAACATCCTTTAATTTTAGAAAACTATGTGTGAAAAAGAGTTAACTATGTTTTGTAAGACTTGGAAAATAGTTTGAAAAATAGACTTTTCCCTTCTCTACTGTCCAATCCTTTTCCAGCCTTGTGTTCCTCTTTCCTTATTTTTTTTATTCTTTTAAATTCTCATTTTATCACACAAAGGCACTTACAGTCAAACCAAATATAAATATATAAGGAAGGTGACTCTTCTTCATCACTTCTTTTAATTGAAACCCTCTGGAATAATTCATACTAATAGTTTCTTTTATTTTTCAGTTTCCTTTGTATTTACACACACACACACACACACACAAATACAGAGTCCACAAAAATCTATACACAAAATTCTCTCCAGGAAAAGAAAAACTAATGTAAGTTTAGTGAGATGCTATGAGATTAATACAAAATACATTTTTCCCCTACAACTACAAGAGGTCCTAAAAATAGTGGCCATTGGGCTCCAGACACCTATTAATATGGCAAACTGCTGCTTGGGTGACCTTGGTCACTGAGATTTCTGCACATGCACTTTCTTCTCTATGGGCCGGTAGGTTGTGGGCTTTCTGTGATATATGATACCCTCTAAGGTCCTTCATATGAGAATAACACCATCTGTTGAACAAATATCATACTCTTTTTGTTTTCTTGAAATGTGTATTCATTTTTTGGAGGACTCTGTATACTTGTGGACAGACATATATCACATTTATTTTGACCTTCTAATTAGCATCTGATCTTCTTTTTGAGAGAAAAACTATTGAAAAATTACCTGTTTCTTACTGCCACAAGCAATGATAATGACAACAAAAACAATAACATACTATATGTACACAACCCACTGACAATTGGACTTCTTTCTTTTCTTAAAATATTTTCTTTTGGGGAAAAAAAACAGTATGAGGATTGCCACAGGTTTGAGGCTAGCCTGGCTTACACAGTGAGTTTAACGGCAGAATGAACTATATAGTGAGTCCTTGTTTCAAAAAACAAACCAGGGGCTGGGGATTTAGCACAGTGGCTCTGGCACCTGCCTTGCAAATGCATGGTCCTGAGTTCCATCCTTGATAACCAAACAACCCCCCCCCCAAAAAAAAACCCCAAAAAACAAAAACAAAACCCAAACATGTCCCAAAATAGAAAATGAAAACAAAACAAAAGAAAACAAACAAACCCAACCCTTGCTGTGAGGAGCCTGGGTTGATCTTCTGTTCTAATTTATCTTCTGCATTTTCTGCACTGGATTCTGTTGTGGAATCTTCACCAGAATTACTGGATTAAAACCTGTGGAGGAGTCAGCAGAAAATGTTCAGGGGAAGAGACTCCTGCAAGGGACACAAGGCTGCTTCTGAGGAAGCTTCAAGTCTCCCTCAAGAAAGGAGCGCCTCCCCCAACCCCTCTGAGCTTCCTCCAAAATACAGGGTCTGTTTCCTGCAGACACTGGTGTCTCCAGAGCCAGGGAGCAGAGCGCAGCTGCTGGTGCCCTGCAGCAATGTGGGGACTTTTCCTTCTTTGCATTTCACTCAGGGTGACAGGTAAGTCTCAATCGCAAATGCTGCTGGGAGTTTTCAAATTAATTTTCTTCCAGCTTCATGATCACAACTTCTGATTTCTTTGACCAAGGTATATTTTGCTCACGAGGGGCCAGCCACTCTGTTTCTGTCTGAGTAGCTTCCTCATCCGTGCAGTTTTCCTGTGACCACATGCAAGCAGAATATGTAGTAGTGACGTGACTTTAGGAATGCGGTCCCAGTAACAGTCATGTGTCCTCTCACAGGTGTTTCGGGACAAAGTATTAAGCAGCCCACTGAGCTGATGGCTGTGGAAGGAGCCTCTGCCCAGCTCAACTGCACCTTCCAGACATCGGGGTTCAATGGGCTGTCCTGGTACCAGCAGCACGAAGGCGGAGCACCTGTGTTTGTCTCTTACAGCGTTCTAGATGGTTTTGAGAATAGAAGTCGCTCCTCAACTTTCCTTCATCGCTCTGATGGGTACAGTTACCTGCTGCTGAGGGGGCTCCAGGTGAAGGACTCTGCCTCCTACCTCTGTGCTGTGAGAGACACAGTGACAGTGAGGCCTTTTCAGCTGCACTAAAATTCAAAGAGGACCATGACTGTGGGAAGCGCTACTTCTCACCGTATGTCTATTTTAAGATGAAAGTGGGGACTTGGGAAGTACACTACCAGAATTTGAGCTTGCCTCTTTCTACCTGGGTAGTTTCAGCAAGATGCTTTTGCATTTTTGGTCATTTTTCTTGTCTATAAAGTGAGAATAGTAGTGCATCCTTGTTGTGTTGTGAGTTATGGTTCTATATATTGTGTAACTTTGAAGATAGTAAGCTCTATGTAAGTTTTATATCTTCAGCTTCCACTCAATGTGATGTGGAAGAAAATCTGAGTCTGGGATTTCTCTACTCTTTGTTTTGGAAATTGAGATCCTGGAAAATATTTGTATTTTGAGGATGTAATGCTGCAAAATGGAATTTGTCTATGAGGCAGGTTCTTTGCCCCTGGCAGATCACCATGATGAAACTTATTTTCTTTAAAGAAACAGTGAACTTTGAAAATGTAAATGAAACCATTTTAGAATCAGGTGGTAAATATACTAGGTAAGGTTATCTTCATTAAAAATGATCTTGAGAAATAAATCTAAACAGCATATTTTGGAGGTTTATGTGGCAGTCTAGAGATGAATTTCATGGGCTTTATAACTGAGAACTATTAACACAATCAAGAGGCTCTATAGAAGATGGGAAAAAGAGTAAACATAATTAAAAAAGGGAAGCTCAGGATTATAAAAGGGTACTACTGGGAACTCCTATGACAAGATATAGTCAATGGCATTAGGCACAGCAAAAATCTATAGTCAACTTTAAGAATTTTCTTTCTTGCTTTGCGATTCCCTTGTATCATGTTCAGGTCTTTCAATGACATCTGTTACAACTACATGTCATCTAGATTTAAAGAACAAATTATTATCAATGTGATTTTTCTGTAGTAGATAAAACTAGGATCAAAATATAGAATCTCAGACTGTCAGATACTCGAGTATTAAAAGCAAAAGCTACTTCAAGTTAACATATTTTAATTTTTTTAGTCAAAGATTAAACAAAATTTTCTTTAGGTGAGTTAGGAGTGATTTTTCATCCAAATTTATAGAATTAACTTTGAAATAAAATTTGAATGGATGTGGATTGAATGGACCTATGGATCTGTTAAAATGTTCATATCCATTTACCTGGTATTTCCATGTCTGAGCTCTCAGATAAGGAGATGCAGGCTACGAATACTAACTGGGGACTTTGGACTTGGTGAGTATGGAGTGTCATATATAGCATTATTCATTAATACAAACATGAGCTATACTATTAGGTTTGTTATGATGAATGGGATATTTAAAAGCTGAATTCATTTCTCTTGCTGCTCAAGAAATTACCTCAGCATCTGCATATTAGCTCACAGCTCTGTGAATCATAAGTCTTTATTGTTCAGCTGTGTCCTATGCTTAGGACATCACAAGACATATTGGTTGGCTGTCTGGGTTCTACATTCTCATTGGAACTCAGTGTCTTGTGCCTGTTCATTTCAATTATTATCAGAATTCTGTTTTAGAACCTATCGGACTGAAGTTCCCATTCCTGCTGTTCATCTTCAAACCAGTAACCGAATATCAAATCCTTCTCATGTTGGAGCCTTTCTGGCTTCATCTCCTGTCACCAGACAAAACACACATACTCCTAGGTCTCATGTGATTGTTTGAGACTGTGCTGGTTAATCTTGTCAACCTGACTGAATTAGGACACTCCTGGAGAGGTGATTGGATTCTGAGGACACTAACTTCATAGATGAATGGAATTTTAGGAGGTAGGGGAAGTAGGTCATGGGGGCTTGACCTTGGGGAATGATATTGTTGGGACTAACTCCCACCAAGACAATCTCTCAGGACACAACATGATCTTAAATCCAGCCAAGAGCTTTATTACTCAACTGAGGGCCATCTTTTCATGCAGAAAAAGACAAAGTGGTAAACTAAGGCATAGTATTTAAAGGGAAAATCTACTACCCCCCAACGTGTTAGCCAGTGATTTCTACGCAGGAGTGATTAGGTCATTCTCTTGTTAAAGTGCAGAAGCCAGTCATTACAGAAGCCAATAGCAATGATTAGATCACTGGTTACCATAGATTGATGTTTTAAAAACATGGGCCAGGGAGTTAGCCAGTGGTTCCAGCGCCTGTCTTGCAAGCGCAAGGGCCCGGGTTCAATTCCCCAGTACCCATATACAATACTGGGAGTGGAGACTCACACCCAGCAGCAACCAGTACCACATACCACAGTGCTGGGCATGGTGGCTCACGCCTGTAATCCCAACACTCGGAAGGCAGAGGCAGCAGGATTGCTGTGATGTGAGTTTGAGGCTGAGCTCAGGGCCAGCCTCAACTACAATGCAGGATCCTGTCTCAAAAAACGAAACAAAACAAAACAAAAAAAACACACAAAAAAATCACACAAAAACAAACAAAACATAAAATCTGCGGCTGTGCGCATTGGTTGGGTGGACAGTTCCCAAAGAGACAAGTTCTGGGTTCAGAAGGAGGTTATAGGATACAAGGTGGAGGCTTTTAACAAAATGGCTGTTTTTATGTCAAGTTGGGTCTCACAATATCTGATGCCTAGACACTGACCTCTAGGTTCTTCCCCTACTCTCTGCTTCCCTGATGACATGAGTTGAGCAGCTTTATTCTGCCATAGTCTTTTTCTATGCTGCATCTCCTTGGAGCCAGCAAACTATGGACTGAAACCTCTGAAATAGTGAGTCAGGATACAAAACTTTCCATTTGTAGATTACAGATGTCATTTCCCCTGCAGCACAAAGTCGCCTAATGCAAAGGCTTACGTGGAGATGTCCACTTTATAGGTCAACTCTGCCATCTGACACAGCATAATCAGCAGAGTGATATTTAATTTGATTTATTTTCTTTGTTTTTTTTCAGAGTGATATTTTATCATGTTTGAGATCCTATAGATTTAAGCATGGATTCATAATCATTTCTCTTTAAATTATCTATACTTTATACTTCTCATATAAGAGAAATCATATGATGTTTAAACTTTTATATCTGATTTATTTCACCTAAAATTATTGTATTAAAGTTAATCATTTTTCCTACAAATAATTCAAATTTAACCTTCTTTTTAAAATTCACATCTTTATTGGTATATTATAAATACACATCATTATCACATTCAAAATTGAGAGTTTGTACCAGAATATGACACGACTTGATTCTCATTTTTTCCCCTTCTCCCACCCACTCTGTAACCTCCCACCCCCTATATACATAAACATACTCAAATGGATGTACCTTTAGGATATTCTCATAAGTGAAATAAATAGGTCACAGATGTGTAAATATCATATCTTTTCTCTGGTATGAGAAAATGAAGACGCAAATTTAGCCTTCTTTATGGAAAAATAATGTGTATAAATATTTTGTGTAAATATATTTTCTTTATCCATTCATATTTTCTTTTTTTTTTTTTGTGGTACAAGGGATTGAGCCCTAGCTCTTGTGCTTCCAAAGTAGGTGAGCTTCCACTTGAGCTAAATTGTTGGCTATCCATTCATCTATTGATGAATATTAAGGCTATTGCCAAGACTGACCTGGTACGAGTTGTGCTGCTATAAATATGAGTAATGCATGTAGCCATGTAATATGATGTCTTTAATTCTTTCAGAAAGATGTCTAATAGGGGAATAACTGGGATCAATGAAATTTCTATTTTTAGTTTTTAATTTTGTGATTGTGCTAGTTTACATTCCCACTAACAATGTAGGTATAGTACTAATTTACACTGTCACCAAGAATCGAACAATATAGGGTCCCCCCACCCCCCACCACCGAAGCCTTGCTAGCTTTTAAAACTTTATTAAAATGAGAATCAAGCTTTTATTATTATTTGATTTTTTTTTCTTTTTAGTTTTTTTTGGGTTTTTTTTTTTTTTTTTTTTTTTTTTTTTTTTTTTTTTTTTTTTTTTTTTTTTTTAGGTTTTTTGAGACAGGGTCTCGCTTTTGTGGTTTAGGCTGGCCCTGAGCTCAGCCTCAAACTCACATCACAGCAATCCTCCTGCCTCTGCCTCCCGAGTGCTGGGATGACAGGCATGAGCCACCACGCCCGGCACTGTGGTATGTGGTACTGGTTGCTGCTGGGGTGAGTCTCCACGCCCAGTATTGTTATGTGGTTACCGGGGAATTGAACCTGGGCCCTTGCGCTTGCAAGACAGGCGCCGGAACCACTGAGCTAACTCCCCGGCCCCTCTTTTTAGTTTTTTTGAGACAGGGTCTCACTCTGTCTCACAAGAGGATTGCTTGTGAGTCCAAGGCTGAGCACAGGGCCAGCCTGAAGTACAAAAATGAGACCCTATCTCAAAAAAAATTTTTTTTTCCATGTATTTACTGGTCATTTGTATTTCTTCTTCAGAAAAGTGTCTACTTATTATAGTTGATTGTTTTTTTGATTGGGTCTTTTATTTTGAATGATCTAACTTTTTTCAATTCTTTATGTACTTTTTTTTTTTTTTTTAAGGTTTTTTGAGACAGGGTCTCACTTTGTGGTTCAGGCTGGCCCTGAGCTCAGCCTCAGACTCACATCACAATCCTCCTGTCTCTGCCTCCCGAGTGCTGGGATTACAGGCGTGAGCCACCACGCCCGGCACTGCGGTATGTGGTACTGGTTGCTGCTGGATGTGGGTCTCCACACCCAGTATTGTTATGTGGTTACCGGGGAATCGAACCCGGGCCCTTGCGCTTGCAAGACAGGCGCCAGAACCACTGAGCTAACTCCCCGGCCCTATGTACTTTTGATATTAGTTTGCTCTTCAAGGTATGGCTGGCAAGACTTTTTCCTGTTCTCTAGGCTACCTCTTCACTCTGTTGGTGGCTGTTTCCCTTATTGGGCAGAAGCTTTTTGTTTTGTTTTATTTTTTTGAGGCAGGGTCTTGTTTTGTAGTTCAGGCTGGCCCTGAGCTCACTATGTAGCCCAGTCGAGCCTGGAACTCACAGCAATCCTCCTGCCTCTGCCTCCCGAGTGCTGGGATTACAGGTGTGAGCTACCACGCCCAGTATTGTGGTATATAGTTCTGATCACCAGTAAACTTAAATCATCATGCTCAGTTTTGTTGTATGTGGTTTCCCAGAGATTGAACTCAGGATCTTGTGCCTGGAGGGCAAGGCACTGGAACCGCTGAGCTAAATCTCTGGCCCCTACAGAAGCTTTTTTATTTGATATAATCCCATTTGTTGATTCTTGATGCTATTTATTGCACAATTAGTGTTCTGCTCAGAAAGCCTTGTCTATACCTACAAGAGTTTTACCTGTTTTATCTTCCAGCATATTATTTCTATTTTAATATTTAGGTCTTTGATTCATTTTGATTTTATAAGCATACATTTTATATTCAGTCTTATGCATATGTATGTATTCTCTCCAGCCTTCCCATTACAATTTGTTAAAGTGACCCCCCTGCCTGACTAGTCTGCCCATTTTTAAGTTGTGTTGTCTTTTTATTTTGAGCTCAAACATTCTTTATTCTGCATGCAAATTGTACCTTTTGTACTTGGTGTGATTGATACAGTTGGATGCAAATCTACCATTGTACTGTTTTATTTTTTCTATAAATTTATGTTCTTTTTTCTTTTCTTTTGTATAGAGTATTTTAAATTTTTTATCTAATTTCCCATTGTTAGTTATACTGCTTTAGTCTAGCTATTCCTGTAGGATTTTAAATATACATTTTTAGTAAGTATACTCTCAAATAATGTTTTACTTGCCTACCTAAGAGAACCAACCTACTTTCCATTCCCCTTCCCCGCCTCTTTGTCCCTGTCTTTTTCTTTTTTAGGGGATTGAAACTCAGGTTTCAACTCTCAGATACACTTTATCCAATTTATTTGTTTATTTTTGAGATGGGTCTCACTAAGGCACAAAGCTGGTCAGGTTGTCCATGACCTTGTGATTGTCCTTCTTCAGTATTCTAGAGTCCTGGGATTATAGGAGTACACTAGTTTTCTCAGCTATAAAAACCTTTCAAATATGCATTTTTTTCTCATAGTCTTTTCATTTTTTCTTTTTTTTGAAGGGGTGTGTACTGGGTATCAAACTCAGAACCTTGTGTCTGTAAGGCTGAAGTGGCAGTACTGAGCTAAATCCCTAGCCCAGTCATTTTTATTATTATTTCCTTGCTAAAAATTCTATAATGCATTATTATTATGTTCACTTTAAGTAGTCACAATCCTTTTAAACAGATTTAAAAATGAATTAGCTGCACATTTTAATATTTTTGCTGTATTTATAGATAATACCTCACCTACACAATCTGTAAAATGTGAAGATTATGATTGTTATGTTTTGCTTTGAGTATTTTCTCAGGGAGATGAGGAAGTTTTGAGTGAGTTATTTGTTCAAACTAAGTTAGTTCTAGGTTTATCAGAATCCCAGATATTCTTGTCTTGGCACTAATTTATTTGGGATTTGAGGATGATGTTTGACTTGTGCGTGGACATTGAATCCCTCATGTGTATTACAATGGTTAGTATAGTGGCAACACAACTGATGTCATGCTAATTTTTGAAAAGTTTGGAACTCTTCCATGTTTAGAGGTTGTTGGATTTACTATGCATTTATTAAATTGTGAAGACTAATAACAGGAAATGCATTGAACTTTGAAACTTTTAAATAATCCCCAGGAGCATTCATTGATGGCAAATTGAATTATTGTCATGTAATGATTACTTCAAAAATCTATGTCAGTTAGACAAAAATCTCAAGATATTTAAGCCTGAAATTTATCCCGTGCAGAATTTTGTACGTGATAGTTTCGCATGTTAAACTGCTGTAGCAGTGTGTAAGAGAACTGAATTGTTAGAGGAGGCGTGGAACAGATGTTATTGTCAGCTGGGCCATTTATTTTCAAAAGGTAAGTTGAGTAGTTCCTGTCTATGAACAAATGTTACTAACTACACATTGAAAAATACTTCTTTGAGTTATACAAGAGAGCTAGAGTTTAGTAGAGCTACTGCATGAATGGATGTGATTTTGTGACTATTTTCTTGCTTCACCATTATAAAAAGATTATTGTTGTGTATCTAAGCTAGATTTTGAGGAAGATAGAGTACATTCTACATTCAAAGAAAGTTTCTCTTCTGAGAGTGATAAATGAAAAGTGATTTTCTTATGTACCTAAACTTTCTCATCTTTTAGGTCATTGTAAAAAAGCTAACTGTATTAGAGTCATCCATTGCAGTATATGTAATTATACAATATTAGAGTTCTCCAGATTAATGGAAGCAAAAATTTCAAAGAGGAAGAAAGAGATAGAAAGAAGGGGTTTTTAAAAAGTAGCCCATAAAATTATAAAAGTGTGGGGCTTGATGAGCCCAGTGTCTGCCATGGGGCTGGAAAATTTTGGAAGAAGTCACGCTGTAGTCTTGGTGTCTGAAGAATGTTTGGAAGTAGAATTTCTTCTTTCAGCAAGCTTAGTCTTTTAAGATGTTCCACTACTTGGATGAGGCCTCTGCACACTATGGGGATTATCTGCTTTCCTCAGAGTCCACTGATTTAAGTTTCAATCACATTTAAAAGATACCATCACAGCAATACTTACCATACTGTTCAACCAAAAACCTGGGTACCACAGCCTAGCCAAACTGACACATTAACCATCAGAGCCAATCAAGGAATAAAATTATTACTTGCTTTTTCAAAATGAAAATGGTTAAATATCCCACTCATTGGTATGTTACTCACAAAATAGATCTTCCCTTGATCTTTTTTTTTTTTTTTTTTTTTTTTTTTTTGAGACAGGGTTTTGCTTTGCAGTTTAGGCTGGCTGTGAGTTCAGCCTCAAACTCACAGCAATCCTCCTGCCTCTGCCTCCGAGTGCTGGGATTACAGGCGTGAGCCACCATGCCCGGCACTGTGGTTATGTGGTAGTGATTGCTGCTGGGGTGAGTCTCCACGCCCAGTATTGTTATGTGGTTACTGGGATCAAACCGGGGCCCTTGTGCTTGCAAGACAGGCCCCGGAACCACTGAGCTATATCCCCAGCCTGATCATTTTTATTAATATAACTGTACAACAATAGAACCTAAAACTAAATGGTTTTTATTTTATATAGACTCCTTAAAAATGTAGTTCCCAGGCTGAGGATGTAGCTCAGTGTCACCTAACCTGTTTGGCCTGTGCGAGGTCCTGAGTTTGAACCCCAGTACAAACAAAACAAAAACAAAAAAGACTTCTGTATTTCCTTAGTGCTTAATTTTAAACTTAATGTTAATAACAAGTCATATTCCCTAAAGCGTGCTATTTTCTTGGATTGTTTAGAAATAAATGATTTCTTTCATTAAAATATTTGTTAAACAAATAACTGATTTTTGAGTACTAGATTTTAAAATGTGTTAAAATACAGTTGTAATAGTGCCTATGGTGGTTAATGCTTAACGTGGAATAGCAAATAGACTTAATTCAGCATTACTTGACCAGAAGAAAGACAAAATCATTTGAAAGGACAAATCAAAATTCTCAAAGAAGGAAGAGAATTGGAACATACAAGGACCAATATTATACAGGTTGAACTATTCAAACAGAAGTTCAGTTATTAATGTGCAAGCCAGAGTGTATTTTTTAAAACATTATTTTACTTCTTGTCTTTTGTTTCTAGAAAGAATTATGAAAAAAGTGAATGAAAGAACCTTATAGTAGTTTCTTAACAATTTGCTAAACAATCTGTTTGAACCGAGTGAAATGGTAAGTTTCTCCATCTCTTTATGACATTGCTTGCTGTGCTTTTGAGAGTCAGCACATATCCAGATTTGTGGACACAGTGCTTTCCTGATAAATTGAATGTGTATTTAGAATCTTAATTGAAAGCCTTTAGACTTTTCATCTTCAGGATTAGTCATATTTTTAAAATATACCACTTTCTATGAAGATACTTACCTATCTACCTAACTATACACACACACACACACACACACACACACACACACACACACACACACACACGCAGAGACCAGAATTTCTCAAATTGCTTAGGATTAGGATTTGATACCTTTTAGGGTTTTGCTTTGTAGTTCAGGCTGGCCCTGAGCTCAGCCTTGAACTCATAGCAATCCTCCTGCCTCTGCTTCCTGAGTGCTGGGATAACAGGCGTGAGCCACCACACCCAACACGGTGGTTTGTGGTATTGATTGCTGCTGGGCGTGAGTCCCCACGCCTGGCATTGTATGTGGTTACTGGGGGTTGAACCTAGGCCCTTTCACTTGCAAGGCAGGTGCTGAAACCACTGAGCTAAATCCCCAGCCCTGCCTTTTAGGTTTTTTCACACTTGATCCTTTTCTTAGTCATTGAAAACATTGTGAAACTTTGGGATTAGAAGGTATCAAGACCATCCCAGGGCCGGCACTCTCAGTACTCGGGAGGCAGAGGCGGGAGGATTGCTGTGATGTGAGTTTGAGGCTGAGTTTAGGGCCAGCCTGAACTACAAAGCAAGACCCTGTCAAAAAAAAAAAAAAAAAAAAAAGACTATCCCTTTCCCTTTCCTGTGTTCTTTGTATATGAATCCCTAGCACAATGTCTCAAATATAGTTTATTACAATGAATGTTGAGTATGATACAATCTTCCAAAGAAATACTAGATCTCTTTTACTGGTATATGTGCATCTAGTCTGCTTAATTGTCTAAGCAAGGGTGTCTTTACTATCACTTGAGGAAACTGTCTCCTGTGCTTTGAAAGCCAGTGTGATGACCAGATTTGGGCTCTTCTGGAGAAGCTATGGAGAACCACAACTGAGGCATAGTAGCTCATCTAAGTCTTCCAGGGCTTCCCTAGGAGTGACCCCGGGTCACTCTCTGGGATGTAACTCACCATGACTATATCCCTATAACACACGGGGGTGTATGTTGAGCACTTTCCCTGTACACAGACATGAGGGCGTCATTTGGTTCTTATCCTAAATGACCTTCACCACCAAAACTTGAAGGCTATCTTCCTTCTGAAAAATTTCTGTCCATGTTTCAGTTGATAACCAGGTAGGTAGTCTATATACTTATACCATCAAGAATAAAATCTTAAAAAATAAATATAATATGCTAAAAGATTTAAGAGTTAGTTTAGCTTCCTACTGTTTAAAGATGTGGGGAACTATTGTGATACAGAAATCAAATTGTCCCTCCCCAATTGGAAAGTTTCATGTTTCTTATTTATTTTTAAAACATTTTTTTCCAGTTAACAAGTATTTAATGAAGTCCTCTTTTGTACCAAAGGACCATTGACTATATGGAAAGAAAAATGAATGAACTATTTCCCTTCTTTCGAGGGATACATAGTTGGATCTTTGGCTTCTGAATGCCAGCTTATGTTTCTTTTTTATTTAGTCTTCTCTGAGTATGGTGGGACAGTGCGTGAGTGTGTAGGCTTGGATTCAATTTCAGCCAATTGCTCTGAATATACATTTAAATCTGTTGAACAACACTAAATTTACAGCTAGTAAATCCACCTTTAATGTTGTATTCCTAAATGAATAACTTAAAATACAGATATTATAGTTACTTAAAAATAAGTATTGGTTGAGCTACTCCTATGTTCTGTGTACTTTAGAAGATAACTTTGGACACTTTGTGGAACAAAAAAAGATTCTTGCCCTTATGGCATTTATAAACTAGTAGCAGGAGACAGAAAACGAACATAGGCTGATGAAGTGAACAGTGTTAAATTTCAGAAGGTGATCAGCACTTACAAAAAGGAAAAAAGTAGATGAGGGTACAGAGAATGAGGAGTGTGGGGGATTCTGGGAGAGTTTCGGCCTTAAATAGATTCATCAGCATAAACCTCCCTGAGAAGGTGATGTTTGAGTGCAGAGACTAAGAGGGGCAGGGAGCTGACCATGGTTATTTGGGGGAAGAGCTTCTGGATGCAGCCAGTGCAAAGGTTTAATGTGGGACAGATTATCTTCTGAGTATTGGAGAATGACAGGCAGGCACTGATTATAGCTGAGTGAAGAGGAGAGTGGTAGGAGACAAGATCACTGAGAATTGTATCATTTACACCTTTGTAGGACATGGTCAAGGCTTCACCTTTACAAAGTGTTAATGGGGCAACATCAAAAGTCTTAGCTTGGTAGAAAGACACAATCTGACCTATTTTTATTTTTTGAGACAGAGTCTTGCTTTTGTAGTTTAGACTGGCCCTGAGCTCATCCTTGAACTCACAGCAACCCTCCTGCCTCTGCCTCCCAAGTGCTAGGATTATAGGCATGAGCCACCACATCCATCAGTATGTGGTACTGATTGCTGGTGGGTGTGAGTCACTACACCTGTCATTGTTGTATGTGGTCATTGGGGACTGAACTTGAGACTTTGTGCTTGCAAGGCAGGTGCTGGAACCACTGAGCTAGATCCTTGGCCCTGACCTATGTTTTAATAAGATTTCTAATTGTTAGGACAGATTATGCTATGATTTTTATTTTTTGTCATACCAAGAATGGAACCTGGGCCCTCACATATGCTAACCAAGCACTCTGCCACTGAATGGCACCTTCAGCCCTGATAGTATTATTTTTAACAATGAAAATATAGAGATATCATGAATATCTACAAGATAGAACAGGTACACCTATCCTGATGTATGTGATTAAAGGTTAACCAGTCATATGACTGAAAAATAACATAAGGTTAATGTTTGTAACATAGAACAAAGTGAACGGCTTAATAGAAGTTTGCTCACAGGACTATGGATATTCTTGCTTGATTTTTCAATTATGTAGTCATGCTGCTTTTCTAGTAAGAATATATTTAATAATATGAGTCAGGAGCATTGTGGTGTAAAAGATAAGGGGAGAGCCACAAAAAGTAAAAGCCCAAGATTAGGTTCAATGAATCAAAACTGGAAGGTATTGGAGACCTAGAAAGGCAAACAGCAATGGTGACTTGGAAACCAGAGCAGGGAGGAGGCAGAGAGAATTTGAAGGGCAGCATTTGTATGCTACTAATTACCAGTATGTGCTTGAAGGTTTTTACTTTGTCTCAAGCCATTTGTCAAGTGGTGGTCATGGCTATGGCTAGGAGGACTGTGAGCCAGCCTGTGGTAGGCATGTCTGAGCCCAGTAGTTTTTCTTCTTTTCACTCTTTGTTCTTTCCAATATTATATCTTTCTATAACTGCCCAGTAGAAGTTCTCATAGCTTCTTTCTAATCCCCTACTAAAACTTTACAGTCCTCAAACTTCAAATAAACCATAGTGGGAGCAAGGAACAGGGATGACTACCGTGGATTCCTGCTTGTGAGAGGGTTTTAATGAAGGTTCTGGGCAGAATAGATGCCTTTAAGTTTTTTTCCCACCATGGAAGTACTTGTTAAAAAGCTAACTTTTTCTTTTTTTTGAGACAGAGTCTCACTTTGCAGTTCAGGCTGGCCTTGAGCTCACAGCAATCCTCCTGCCTTTGCCTGCTGAGTGCTGGGAT
Organism: Petromus typicus; assembly: GCA_004026965.1. Classification (NCBI taxonomy): domain Eukaryota; kingdom Metazoa; phylum Chordata; class Mammalia; order Rodentia; family Petromuridae; genus Petromus; species Petromus typicus. The sequence continues at coordinate 20,934 of PVIR01014163.1, read as the reverse complement.
TACAGGTGTGAACTACCACACCCGGCACTGTGGTATGTGGTACTGATTACCGGTGAGCATGAGTCACCACACCATGCAGCATTGTTGTATGTGATTACTGGGGATCGAATCTGGGCCTTTGCACATGCGAGGCAGGCACTAGAATCACTGAGCTAAATTCTTGGTCCAAAAGAGCTAAGTTCTAAATGAAGGGGTTGTTATACGGGAGGAAATGAACTTCTCAATCTTTTCAACAGGAGACCCAGTTATATGCTATATAATTATGTGGGAGAGATGTAGCTAGGACTCATTTCACAGCCCAGAAAACTGAAGATTAGGAAGAGCCATCTGACAGTCATAGTCGTTTGAATTCAGTGTACGTGCTTTTTTTTTTTTTTTTTTTTAGGTTTTTTTGAGACAGGGTCTCACTTTGTAGTTCAGGCTGGCCCTGAGCTCAGCCTCAAACTCACATCACAGCAATCCTCCTGCCTCTGCCTCCCGAATTTTGGAGTTACAGGCATGAGCCACCACGCCCGGCACTGTGGTATGTGGTACTAGATGCTGCTGGGGTGAGTCTCCACACCCAGTATTGTTATGTGGTTACCGGGGAATCGAACCCCGGCCCTTGCGCTTGCAAGACAGGCGCCGGAACCACTGAGCTAACTCCCAGCCCTCAGTGTACGTGCTTTTTAAAAAAAGAGCTTGCTCAGCATTAAAATTTTTTTCCTTTATTGATTTATTGGTACATTTTTGATACACATAATGATTACATTTAACATTGAGAATTTGCACTGTACATGATATATCTTGATTCTCATTTTTCCGATTCTCTTGTCCTCCCTACAACCCTACCCCCTATATACATAAGCTTTGTTTCCATTTTTTATTTTTACCACTTAATTTTTTCTTTCCTTTCTTTTATGATTAGTCTATGTCCTTTCCTTACTAGTTTGGTTCTCTGCTAAAGGGGTTTGTAGGAAAAATTCTTTGACTCTTAAAAATATTTCTTTATAAAAATAAATCATTATAATCTTTTAGACATGGAGAGGGAAAACATTTCCCATTAACTCAACAGCTTTGTTTCTTTTCTGTCTTTCTTTAATTCTTCTTTAATAGTTTACTTTTTAAACAAAGTAATTCAAAGAATTATGGAGTACAATGTAAACATTAATAAAATTGTATTGTTCTTTTTCAATTCCATAGTACTGGAAGTAACCAATGTTAAAATTGGTGGGTAGTCTTAATATCTACCTTCTATACTTTTAGAAGTATATATGTATGCAATCACAATCATAAATTTGTAGAAATACATTCCGGCAAAATGCATATATGTATATGCATACATAAATATCTTTTGAGGTCTTCCTTCCTTTGTATTTTATTTACTTACTTCTTTATCTTTCTCTCTTCTTCCTTCTTTCCTTCAAAGAGTGAATATATTTCTTTCATAACATATTCATAATAAGCTCTTTTCACTTAACAATATTGATGTGCTCAACTTCCAGGAAGTTTGAATTCATTGTCTGGTGTGAGCTCTGAATAACAGAACTTATAAAATTTTTCTAGTGGTTCTACTAGGTAGCCATGTTGAGAACCACTGCTTTAGGTAAATACATGTGAATCTCGCTCACTCTTCTTGATGACTACATAGTATTTACATTGTGGCTATATTACATTTATTTATTCCTCTATTAAAAAGACTTTATCTTATTTTCATTACCTTGTTTTATTAAAAATGCTTTAATAAACCTGCACTGTTTGTTACAGATTCCTTTATTTCAGTGGAATATAGTCCTAGAATTGGGATTCTTTAATTTAGAGGTAAAAACATTTAAACATTTTGGTACTGCTAGTTTCCAAAGGTCTTAATGATACCTCTTTCTAACAGTATGAAAGCTCAGTTCAGCTCGAGGTGACTGTGTAGTGTAGAGGCTGATGCAGGCAGATCATGGGTTTATAGCCAGTCTGTGCTACATAGGGATTCTCTCTCAAAGCAAAAAACCCAAAAATATTGTTTTTATACTTTTTTTTTGGTGAATATGATGAAAGACAAAATGTATTTGATTCTCTTTTATTTTTCACACAAGGTCTTACTTTGTAGTTCAGGATGGCTCTGAGTTCATTAGGTAGCTCAAGCGAGCCTCAAACTCAGAGCAAACCTCCTGCCTCTGCTTCCTGAGTGCTGGGATTACAGCCATAAGTCACCACCTCCGGCACTGTGGAATGTGGTACTGATTGCTGTTGGGCGTGAGCATCGTTGCGTGGGCAACCCAGCATCGTTGTATGTCGTTACCGGGGATCGAACTCTGGCCTTGCATTTGTGGGGCAGGTGCTAGAACTACTGGGCTAAATCCCCAGCCCCTAATTTTCTTTTTCATCTGCTACTGAGGCTAAATAGTTTTTATTCATACTTATTTCTCATATTTCTTTTCTTATGATTTGCCTGTTTATATTCTCTATTTTCAATTGAGAGATTTGTCTTTTCCTTTCAAAGAGGAAAGGAAGAGACCTTTGAATATAGGTATATTCTCCTTTTTTGGTCATCTGTGTTATAATAATTTTCTTCTAGCCAGATATTTGTCTTTTGAAGACTTACATAACATCACATATATTTCAAAGTGTTGACAGCATATTATCAAATCTCATTTATGTACTATATTTTAATATTTTTCATCAGTAATATTTTGTCACTCTTACTCCTAATGGCTGCAGAAAACTGTAGTCAAGTCCTCTACCTCCATTCAAACTTTCAGATACAAACATGAAAAACCAAAACCTGTGACTGTGAGGTTGTTTTAAATAATGCTATAATTAATATTTCCTTGTTTTTAGTCTTTTTTTTCATAGTTTGGATGCTTTAGTGGATATTAAAAAATGAAATCCTTGGATCAAAAATGCTATTTTTAAATGATATCTGATGATATTTCCAAAACTATTATAGTTTTTGATGAACCAGCTAGTCTAGAAAGTTAGGGGCTATATAACTTTAGTATTTGTACAGTAATATCTCCTACAGAACAAATCATATTATAGAATTAAAGCAATTAAGTTTCTTACATAATTTATTTGCTCCTTTGTGAAGGACAGTTTGTATTTTTTTAGGTTATGGTAGTTTTAGTTTCAATAAAAGTGTTTTTTGCATATGTACTCTGTGCAAACCACCTGCTAGGTGCGGCTATGAGGAGGTGCGAGGTATCATATGTGGCCACATGTTTTCATTATTACTGGGATTGAACTCAGGATGTTGTGCTTTCCAGGCAGGCACAGAACCCTGAGCTACATCCCCAGCACCTGGTCATTACCTTTTAAGAAAATTTTAATTTAACAGAGGAGCAAAAATAAATTTCTTATTTTACTTTACTTTATCATTATATATGATAAAATAAGTGTGAAAGGGAAAGGTCAAGTTTTTTCTTCATTTTTTTTTGAGACAAAACAGGATCTTGCTGAGTAGTTCAGGCTGGCTTTGTTTTACTATGTATCCCAGGCTGGCTTCAAACTTGAAGCGATCCTCCTGCCTTAGCCTCTGGAGTGTTGGGATTATAGGTGTGCACTACCAGTTCTGGCCAAGAGGTAAGTTTTGATAATATCAGCAAAGTTTTCTAAAGTCAGTGCTCTTTGAGACAGTCAAAAGTGAAAAGTGAATAGTATCCTAATTACCAGTGATGATGATGTGAAGAGAACACATTTATTTAAAGGATTTTTCCAAGATAAAGGCAAATGGCAAGTAAAGATATTTATTATGAAATTATTAAATAGGTAGATTGGTGTAGCATGCCTGTACTATTGTGAATTGAGTGGTTGAAAAGAAGAACACAAAGAAAATAAAGACTCTGCACAGAGGAGAATGAGAGAGCACCAGGCGATTGCAGGTTTTGAATGTGCATTTAGTTTGACAGCAAGAGATTTGATTGGGAGTTTTCATTGGATACTGAGAGATTGAGTTGGGACTTTTCGGCATATTTATTTGATGCTCTGAGTGGATCAGTCTAAAATGGAAAGAGCCAGCTTGCAAATGGGTCAGTCTTCGGGGCCGTCCATACAAAGTTACTTCAGTTAATTTTACTCTTTTACCATCACAGCTAAATTAACTTGTGTTTCCCCGCAAGGTTCTCTGGAAGACATATTAGATGGACGCTTTAAATCAAACAAGAGTGACTGAATTTGTCTTCTTGGGACTCACCGATAACTGGGTCCTGGAGAAACTGTTGTTCGTGGCATTCTCAGCCACTTACATGCTCACACTTTTGGGGAACGTTCTCATCGTCGTTACCATAGCGCTTACCCCGCGTCTCCACACGCCTATGTACTTCTTCCTGAGCAATCTGTCTTTTATTGACATTTGCCACTCATCAGTCACCGTGCCCAAGATGCTGGAAGGGCTGCTCTTAGAGAGAAAGACCATATCTTTCAACAGCTGCATTGCACAGCTCTTCTTCCTTCATCTTTTCGCCTGCGCTGAGATCTTTCTGCTGACCATCATGGCGTATGATCGTTACGTGGCCATCTGTACGCCCTTACACTACCCCAGCGTGATGAACACGAGAGTCTGCGGGCAGCTCGTGTTTGCTCTCTGGCTCGGGGGCACAGTTCACTCACTAGTGCAGACCTTCTTGACCATTCGTCTACCCTACTGCGGCCCGAACATCATCGACAGCTACTTCTGCGACGTGCCCCCTGTCATCAAGCTGGCCTGCACTGATACGTATCTCACAGGAATGCTGATCGTGTCCAATAGTGGGACCATCTCTCTCACCTGTTTCTTGGCCTTGGTGGCTTCTTACACCGTCGTTCTGGCTTCTCTCCGGAAACAGTCCGCGGAAGGACGCAGGAAAGCCCTCTCTACCTGCTCAGCCCACTTTATGGTGGTTGCCCTCTTCTTCGGGCCGTGTATCTTCATCTATACCCGGCCAGACACCAGCTTCTCCACTGACAAGGTGGTGTCTGTCTTCTACACCGTGGTCACCCCTTTGCTGAATCCGCTCATTTATGCCTTGAGAAACGTCGAGGTAAAAAGTGCTGTGAAGCAGCTCAGGCAGAGACAAATTTTTCTCATAAAATCGTATACATGATGGGCACTGGAATGGAAGACATACTATAGCCACGTCCTCCATGAGAAAGCAAAGTTAAAGAGTGAAACTCATTCGTGATGGAATGGCAAAGGGCAGGGAAGATTTCTGTATTGGAGAGAAACTTATTAACTATTATTAAACTAAAGGAAGAGATCATAGTGGAACATATAAAGTAAAAGGGCCACCAGTGCTTAAAGAAGGCTTCTGTTTCTCTTACTAAAAGAAAACAATCTGGGGAATTCAGTTCAGTTTCACAGGTGTGAACAGGGGCGGCTGTGAGAGGGGGTCTCTTGATTCATGCTGTTCTGTGGATTATTGTCTCTGGGAAGCTATACATCATATCTGTTCTAAATGCTGTAGTGATTACAATCTTGCTTTTAAACATATCTTCAATAACAGCAGCTAAATTTATTTTGAATTATACTATGTTGGTTTTGAATATGTTCTGTTATATCTAGATTTTTGTGCTTTCATATATACTTTAATATTGGTGAAATCAATATACATATAAAATATATAAAACTATATATATATATGTATATATATATGTGTATATATATATATATATATATGTATATATATAATTTTACTGAGGATTGAACCACTGCTGGGTAAGCAGTGGCTGGGGATTTAGCTCAGTGGTGCAACAGCCTGCCTTGTAAGCTTAAGGTCCTGAGTTCTATCTCTGATAAACACATACCATAATGCTAGGTATGGTGGCTCGTGCTAGGCATGGTGACTCATGTAATTCCAGCATTCAGGAGGCAGAGGAAGGAGGATTGCTGTGAGTTCAAGGCTAGCCTGGGCTACATAGTGAGTTCAAAGCCAGCCTGAAGTACAAAGTAAGACCCTGTCTCAAAAAAAAATTTACTTAGTGCTTGAGATTGAGCTCCTTAGCACTTGCCAGGCAGGCACTGTACCTCTGAGCTACATCCCTTGTCCTGAGAATAAATATATAAAAGTAAAATTTTTGTTACATAGGATACTCCCTCATTCAGTTGCACAAGTTTCCATAAATTTTGACAACAAAATTTGGTATACACATACCGATGTTTGTTGCCACTTTGCCAGTCAAGATACAGAATATATCACCATCCTGAATAGCTTGCTTCAGTAGCTTCCCAGTTCGTCTGTCCATTTCCATCCAAGCATTCAAAGGTCTCACTTTTGTCAGAATAGGCGCTTTTTTGGACTTTGATATACATTGAATCATATAGTATGTGCTGTACTGTACCTGATGTCTTTTGCTGTGCTTGGTATTTCTGAGGAGTAATCCATGTTTCTGTGGATATTGGTAGTTTCTTTTTATTTTGAGAAATATTTGGTTATATGGATATACCACAAATTGTTTATCCCTTTATGTATTATAGGCATTAAGATGCTTCCAGTTTTTGACAATTATATATATAGTAGTTATAGACATTTGTGTACAGATAACTTTAGACATATACTTTTATGAGCTGGTTTAAAACCTAGGGAGAGAGTTAGGTTACATAATAATGTGTACTTAACTTGCTAAAACAATTATAAGACTTTTTAAAAAGTGGTTGTATGATTTTCCACTCTCATCAGAATTATGAGAGTTTTACATCTAACGACTTGTTTTTAATTTTAGGAATATTAGTGAGTATGTGGTTTTAACTTGCATTTCCCTAATGACAAATAATATTGAGTTTCCTTTATTTTATTAAAAAACTTTTTTGAGACAGGGTCTTTCTGTATAGCTCAAGATGTCCTTGAACTTGCGGTGACCCTCCTGCCTAACCTCTCATTTCTGGGGTTACAAGCGTTTATCACCATGCCTCATTCTTCCTTTGTTTATTATTCCTTCATAAATTTGTTTTGTGTTGTGTCTGTTCAAAGATTTTATTTATTTGTTATTATTTTTTGATTTTTAAATTTTTGTCCAGAATATATATTCTGGACATAAGACTTTGTTGAATAGATGTCTTGTCCATATTTTTCTCATTCCATGTTTCACAATTTCATTTTCTTAACAGTATAATTTGGGGTATAAAAGTATAAACCTTTGATCAAATCTGATTACCAAAAAAAATTTTTTTTTTTGAAACAAGGTCTCATTTTGTATTTCAGGCTGACCCTGAGCTCAGTATGTAGCACAGGGGAGCCTCAAACTCACAGCAATCTTCCTGCCTCTGCCTCCTGAGTGCTGAGATTACAGGTGTGAGTCAGTACACTTGGCACTGTTGTATGTGGTTGCTGGGGATCGAACCCAGGACCTTGAGCTTGCAAGGCAGGCACCAGAACCACTGAGCTATATCCCTGGCCTGAACTACCAAATTTTTTTTATGGCTGATGTTTTCTTACATCTTAAGAAATCTTTGGCTACATCAAATCAAAGGTTTTCTGTTTTAGCTTAGACATTTTATAGTTTTAGCTTTAAATTACAGGTACATGATCCATTCTGGGTTTTTTTTAATTTTATGAAAAAATGACAAAAACTTTAATATCAAAAGAGCAAGATGAGAGCAATAGTTATTAAATTGTTTATCAATGTCTTCAAAGTAGTTACTCAGAGACAAAAAATTCTATCTTACAAAGAAGAAACAAACAGTAGCACAAAATTTTGCTTTCAATGAAGTCAGAGAAACTAGTAGTATAAATCAATTGAAGTTACTTGCTATTCATTTTTATCGTGCTGGAGAGTGAATCCATCAGTCTTTTCACTTTTTATATATGGTGTGAAGTAAAAGTTGAGATTCAGTTTTCAATTCATGTCCTCCATCTCTCACCTTTCACTGTGGAATTACCTTAACACTTTTGTTGAAAATAATTGACACTTCAAGTGTGAATTTATTTTTGCTCCTTTGTCCTGACACATAAACTTAAGCCTCCAGCACACTGTCTTGCTTATTTTAGTTTTTTAGTGGTCTTGAAATGATATATTAAGAACCATCATGTTTTTTAAAACTGTTTTTGCTATTTCAAGTACTTTGCACTTTGATATACATTTTAGAAAAAGTGAATCTATTTCTAGTAAGAGGAATACTAGAATTTAGATTGGGAAACCTCTGAATCTGTAGATAAATCTGAGAGAAATTCAATTTTCTCATCCATTAGTGTTTGCATATCTCTTTACCTGGGCATTCTTTTTATCCATATTTTGTATTGTATTTTCACTAGGCTCCAAACTCAATGAAGGGAGATTATGGTATATTTTATTTATAACTCTAAAGTTGGTATCCAGTACAGATTAGGTGCTCAGTAAATATTTGTTAAATCAGTGAATAATAAGACATCCCAGTTTCACTGCTATTATGGAAGATTTTGCAGGGCCTTGATAGTACTAATAATTTTATGGTTCAAAATCTTTCTCAGCCACCAAAGTCTCATGCAGACTCACACTGTCTGGTTCATTAGTGTTTGCTTTGCTGTTTCTTTTGAGGCAGACATCTGAGTGAATGATGCCTAGGAACTGGAGGAGTTGATTCAACCTTGGTTATTACCCTAATAAAAAAGCAGGGAAAGATAGTATGATGCAAAGAAAATAGCTTTGGTTCACATTCTTTTTTTTTTTTTTGACAGTGCTTGGCATCAAACTGAAGGTATTGAGCGTGGTAAGCACAAGCTCCGCACTGAGCTACGTCCTTAGTCCCCTTAAAATCTTCATCATTTCCAAGACAGGTGACTTTGGGCATGCCACTTTCTCTCTTAGAGCTTCAGTTGTCTCATATATAAGTAAATTTAATATTCACTTCCCAGGATTTTGTAAGAATTAAGTAGAGGCATAGACCCTGGAACAATTTGCAGCACATGTAAAGTATGTGTAACCACAGCTGTTTCTGTGGTTGTTAGATATGAAGACAGAGGATAATTTTATGTTTCACATAGTCTGGAAAATAGAGCCTGCCACTCATTCTTTCCCAAGCCTCTCTTTGGCTTGGAGCTCCCAGCATCCTAATGGCCTAGACGTTTTAATTTTCTGTCTTCCTTCTCTCTCTTTCTCATGAACTTGTTCAAGGCATTCTTCATGTCTTCATTCCGAAGGGTGTAGATGATGGGGTTCAGCAGAGGGGTGACAGCAGTGAAGAACACAGACACCACCTTGTCCTCCGGGAGGCTGGTGGATGGGCGGGAGTAGATGAAGATGCAGTGTCCTAGGAACAGTGTGACGACGGTGAGGTGGGCCGCACAGGTGGACAGGGCCTTTCGCCTGCCGTCGGAGATCCGCTGCCTCAGGCTCACCAGGATGACGGCATAGGAAACGACAAGGACCACAAAGCAGACCACAGAGATCAGCCTGCTGTTGGAGACGATGAGGATCTCAATGATGTGCGTGTCGGTGCAGGCCAGTTTGATCACCTGAGGTACATCACAGAAGAAATTGTCAATCTCATCGGGACCGCAGTAAGGCAGCTTGATGGTGAGGGAGGTCAGGGCTATGGAGTGGATGGTTCCCCCCGTCCAGAGGGCCACAGCCAGCAGCACACACACCTTCCAGTTCATCACTGTCATGTACTGCAGGGGTTTACAGATGGCCACATACCGATCATAGGCCATGACAGTGAGAAGGAAGATCTCTGTGCAGGCGAAGAGGTGCAGGAAGAACATCTGGGTCACACAGGCATCAAAGGGAATGAGCTTCTCTGCTGACCAGGTGTCTCTCAGCATCTTGGGGACAGTGACAGTGGAGTGGCAGATATCGATGAAGGACAGATTACTGAGGAAGAAATACATGGGAGTGTGGAGCTGGCGGTCATAGATGATAGTTATGACAATGAGGATGTTTCCAATCAGGGTCAGGACGTAAAAGAGGAGGAACATGGAAAACACAGCCATCTGTACCTTCTGATTTACAGATAAACCACTAAGTCGGAAATATGTCACTGCGGAAGTTTGATTGGGTAGGAAAGTCTCCCCCATTCTTTTTGTTGGACACGTCTGTCAAGAATTAGAAAAAACCATTATGCCATTTAATATATTTTATCCATCTAGAATGTGTGTTCATATAATTCCCCTCTAGGACCACCCCTCCCTACTTCCCTCCATCTGTCCTTTTTTTCCTTCCTTCCTTTCTTCCTTTTTTGTCTTTTGGTTCTTTTGTCTTTTGTCTTTTGGTCCCAGCACTTGGTCTCTTGCATGCTAGGTAAGTGCTATACCACATAGTTGAACCTCCAACCTTATGTTTCTTTTAAAAATTTCCATTCAGCATTTTAAATTATGCTGGATACACAGCAGAGGCTAAGCATCGACTTTAGAATAATACGATGGAAAATCTTGATTAAATAAGAGATATAAAACCAATTTGGAGAGGGAGAGAAAGTTACCAAACAAATGTCTTCTTCATTGTATGCTTAGATTTAGAATATAGATTTTTACAGAATCATTACACAATACAAATCCTTATTCTGAATAATTAATTTGCCCAGGGGCCACAAATCTGAGACACAATTTTGGACACAATTTTCTTTATTGTCCACTTGAATGGATTTGTCTTAAGCCAAACGTTTCCCCCTCTGTTGTTTTGTCATGATATCCCAAGACTGTAATTTCCACGAGGTGATCTAGCTTTTGCAGGGCAGCAGCGTTTCTCAGTTGCACACCGTGGCTGTGATGTTTTTGAACATTCTCTAGAGAAGGCTAGAGAAAGCCCTGGAGCTTCCGGAAGTCTGGAGAGAGGAAAAGGAGGCCCGCCCGCCCCGTCTGAAGCCAGCCTTGCTGGTTTTGATACTGAAGGCCCAATAGCATCACTGTCCTGAGTAGATTATCTCCAGCATTTTCCACATTCCCTTCTGGTACCTGACTTATGGGTCCACAAGTAAATCAAAAGAAGCTGTGTTATTTTCTTTAGGACTATCTATGGCTCAAATGTTGCTATTCTTTTATTTATTTATTTATTTATTTATTTATTTATTTTTAACACTGTATGCATCATAAAGACTCACAGGAGTTTAGTCCTTAAAACAGCTTGAGAGGATATCAGAATTTTACAGGTAGGGAAAATAAGGCACTGAGAGGTGGAGTGAACTGGCTCAAGGACACACAGAACTGGAGAACCGGAGCCAAGAGCTATGGCGTACTCCTCCCTCATCCAGGGTCCGTACTGTATCTCCACTTTCATCTGGATTTTTGTGGTGATCAGCACAAGTGGGGAGTAAAGCAAAATGTGCCTCTGCATCTCCCTCTTCCTCTCCCAAGTGTGAGGAGCCACGCTGAGGGTGATCCTTGAGAGCCTCTCTTTCTGGCTTGCGCTCTTGTGCCTCTGCATCAGTGCATAGCTTTGCAGGGCGGCCACTATGGCGGCTGTTACCCTCGGCTTCTTGGGCCTCATTGTTTCTGTGCTAGGTCCTTTCTATCATGGGTCAGCAACGATTCTTTATCGGGCTCTCAGACAGATAAATCAACTTCCTACAGCACAGCTTGTAACAAGAAGAGAATTTAGAGCAAAACAAGCTAGATGCAGACAGATGCTGCTTGTTCTCACTAATACGTGGAATCTAAAACACCTGACAGGAAAGTAGAAAGGAGGCTGGCATTAGACAAGAAGAAGGGAATCGGGGATGGGTGAGAGCAGTGTAAGGGCCAGTAATAGGGAGATGGATATGCTCAAAACCCAATACATGTGGCCAGGGATTTAGCTCAGCGGTTCCAGCATCTGCCTTGCAAGCGCAAGGTCTCTGGTTTGATTCTCAGTACCACATACCACAGTATCAGGCACGGTGGCTTCCGCCTATAATCCCAGCACTTGGAGGAGGATGGCTGTGAGTTCGAGGTTCGACTGGGCTACATAGTGAGCTCAGGGCCAGCCTGAACTACAAAATCGAGACCTGCCTCAAAGCAACAACAAAAAGAAAAACAAAAACATATGACACACATCGAACTCCGTCAAGCAACTAGCAGGGGGCAGACCAGAGATGGGGGCAAAAGTGATCAGTGTATTTGGTCTGCCAGACAAAACCCATTAACCTGCATAACCAAAAAATTTTGTGTAACCAATACGTCCTAATAAAAAAAAAGGAACAAAAGGGTAGAGAAAGCTTATCTTCTGCTCTCCTCTCTCTTTTCAAACATTTCCCAAACTTCCATAAATCTGCAGGTAATGGCTGTTTTTGTCTGTACCAGAGGAAACACTGGCAGATTGACAAGTGATAGCAAATTGGGTTGTAACAAAGACGATATTTTGAGGGCAGGAAAAGTCTTTGAATTAAAATTGAAAAATGTAATGGGTCTAATGTCTTGCTCTCAATATTAACCTCTTAATAGAGTAAGATCTTCATGTAGCTATCTTAATTTTCTTATTAAACAGGTTTCACATCTTCATATTCTCCTTTTCCCCATGTCTTTTTCCTCTCCTCCTGCTTCCCTCTATTTCTCAGTCACCTTCCTTTTTGTGAAAGACCTCTCTCCTTGTATCCTGTTACCTTTCTTTCTTTCTTTCTTTCTTTCTTTTTGAGATAGAGTCTCGCTTTGTAGTTCATGTTGGTCTTGAATTGAGCCTTGAACTCAGCAGTCCTCCTGCCTCTGCCTCCTGAGTGCTGGGATTACAGGCGTGAGCCACCACACCCGGCACTGTGGTGTGTGGTACTGATTGCTGGTGGGTACGAATCACCATGCCTGGCATTGTTGTAGGTGGTTATTGGGGATCGAACACTGGCCCTTGTGCTTGCAAGGCAGGAGATGGAACCACTGAGCTAAGTCCCTGGCCCACTATTATCTATCTTTCATTTTGGTCTTTAATTTACTTTTACTTTGGGTTTCACATATAAGAGGAGCCATGTGGTGTTTAAGCTTGTGTGTTGGATTTATTTCAGTTAATATTATGGTCTCAAAGTGTATCCAATCTACTACAAATATAAATTAATATTATAATTGAGAAACTTTTCTTAGAGCACTTACTTAAAATCTTGGCTCCAAAAAACTGGTCTAAGTGCATAATAATTTATATCAGTTTTCATGCCTGTGAAATTGAAAGTTGAAGAACTGACCAAAAATGGAGCCCAGGTTTATTTTAATTCAGTATGAAAATTTCAACTGCACAGAGAGGAAAGAGTGTATAGACAAGAACTCACTGTGAAATAAAGGCTTGCATTTCTTCTCATACAATATGGATATACTATTTTAACTACCACCATTATTTTTTTTTATTTCTATGGAGCCATAGGAAAAAACTTTGAAAATGGAGCTAGGTCCAACTGCAATAGAAATTTGAGATTACTTTATGTCAAGAATACGATATGCATGGCCAGGGATGTAGCTCAGTGGCCTGTGCCTGCCGGGCAAGCACAAGGTCTGAGTTCAATCCCCTGTACTGTAAAAAAGAAAAGAATATGGTGTGTAAGTGCAAACATTTCAGGAAAATGGGGGAGAAATGATTAATATCAAAACCAGAAAAAGCTGAAATATTTAAAAAAACCTCACCTTCTGATGCTCTCAGTATCTCCCAAAGTAACTAGATTGTCAGCTCTGTGCTTTCAATATCTTCCAGTTGCTGAAGTTTGAAGTCAGACAAGTCAAATAATATCATTTACTTTTCTTTTTGCATAATAAAGGTGAAAGCTGAGGAAATTCCTTTAGGTCCTGTTCAATTTTGGTGAAAAGTCAGAGAACATGTATTTGGTGATACCTTCTGATGAGAGGCACCATTCAAACATTTTGGAGAAATCACACCTTTGTGCTTATTGTATTTTTCCAATATGTTGAAACATGTAATTCTGCAGTAAGATTTTTCTAGGATGTAGGTTTCCACTTACCTGAAGATGTGTTAATTTCACTTAACTTCAAGTACTGAAGAGGAATCTTCACCTGGAGTGTTATCTGTACTTTTTTAGACTGTAGGCAGAAATAGAAGGGATGAAAGCCATAGCCCTTTGCTTCTTCGGGCCATTGAGCTTTCTCGGGAGACTTCTAAAACAAAACTTGACCCAACAGTGCAGCTGGAGCTCCTTGTTTCCTTGCACACACCCTTTAGGTGCAAGTGACGTATCGTTAGTATCCAGTGGAATATTCCCTTTTGATGTGCCAAGCGAGAACTGTGAGAAGATGCTGTGGCACTGGGAGCTGTGACATGGGCTGCGCTCTGAGTTATATAGGGTGGGTCAGTGTGAGTTTGTAAGAAACGATGTCAGCTTGTCCCAGCTACCAGTCAGAAAAAGTTAATTCTGTGGGGACTTCGCAAACACCTGTGGAAGAAGTTGCTGAAAAAGCAGGACTTAAACATCTAAACCTTTATGGGACATTTCTAATGTGAATGGATAATTAAATGAACTATTGAGTGGCTATACTAAGTGGAAACTTACTGGGAGATGAATTTTCATGTTTTCTTATTTAATGCATATAAAAACACAGAGATGTGAGAATTTAAAAATTCTCTAACAATTTTGGGGGTGATATTAAGAAAAGCAATGTGATGTGACTTTCTTTTAAAGACTACATCCCTCACAGCAGAACTAACAGATCTAGCACTCTCCTGGCCTGAACATCTGTCTAATTTTCCAAACAAATTGCAAAAATACAGACCTCAAGAGGAAGCTACACTTTTTTTTTTTTCTTTTTTTGGAACAGGGTCTCACTTTGTAGTTCAGGCTGGCCCTGAACTCAGCCTCCAACTCACATCACAGCAATTCTCCTGCCTCTGCCTCCCGAGTGCTGGGATTACAGGCGTGAGCCACCACGCCCAACTCTGTGGTATGTGGTACTGATTGCTGCTGGGTGTGAGTCTCCACATCCAGTATTATATATGGTTAACCAGGGAGTTGAACCTTGGTCCTTGCACTTGCAAGACAGGTGCCAGAACCACTGAGCTAAATCCCCAGCCCAAGAGGAAGCTACACTGTGATATCACTTCCCCTCTGCCCTCTCAGAACAGACCAAACTAGCTTAATCCCACTCAGTCCTGTACATCTGTTCAGCTCAGCCTTCACATTTTGAACCTTCCTTTCACCCTGTAGATTCTTCGCTCCTTTCCCTAGCAGAGCTCTACCCTTCCCTGACTCCACAAATTCTCTATCACACACTCTGACTAGCATTTTGCAAGTAGAACCTCCTATTATCTCAACTTTTTGTCTGTGTGTGTTACATTTGCATTTCTGCTCTAGAAATTATCTTCAGTGGCCCTGTTAAACCCTGTTTTTTTTTTTTTTTAATGATAGGCTTCAAGTTTCAGTAGGCATTCTCCTCTCCCCCATTAAAACAATTTCTAGTTCACATAATTTTTCTTCCCTCCATAAAAGCCTCTATCTTTTTTTTTTTTTTTTGAGATAGGGTTCACATTGTAGTTCAGACAAGTCCTGAATTCAGCCCTAAACTCAGCAATCCTCCTGCCTCTATCTCCTGAGTGCTGGGATTACAGGCGTGAGCCACCACACCCAGCATTGTGGTGTGTGGATGACAGGATTGAATCCAGGCCCTTTCACTTGCAAGGCAGATGCCAGAATCATTGAGCTAAGTCCCTGGCCTAAAAGTCTCTATCTTTTGCAGAAAATATTAGACTAGTCAATCTCTAATCCTTTTCTTGTTTTACCTTCAACTGTCTTCTCAGACCCTCCATTTTCCTGGAAGATTTTGGCATTTATACTCATCCACATAGATGCCATCCAATACTCTGATCTCAGTTCTGTGACATCTTCTTCAGTAATTTGCCCTCCACTCTTCCTCAGCCTTTCTCACTGTCCTCGTCCAGACCTTGTCATTACCAATAAGAACAACCCATCCATATTCTGAGTTTTAAGAATTCTGCTTTCTGATCACCTTTGATGTTCATTCCTTCTAGGATTCACACTCCAGCAATTATCCAAAGCCACCAGAAACTGCAATACGTTGGTCCTATCACCCTCTCATTATTCTTTATTTTCCATTATGTCTACTTGCTTCCTATTGAATCTGGGTTCCAAGGTCTAAGATTATAACAATTTTTCTGAATATATTTTCTATTCATGTATTAGTACGTCCTTCAACTGGAGGTTTTCTAGGCATATCCAGTCCTAGTTAAGTCATATGTAGTTGTGGTGAACCTATGGCACATGAGCCAGAGGGGTATGCAGAGCACTCTGTCCGTCCAGGAGCCAAGTCACGACAGCACCCTCATCAGCCTAGCATTGCATAACAGTGCCCATAGGGCAGTACAGACACTTTTGACAAAGAAGTGGCCTTTCAGTTGCAGTGTGGGCATTCATCATTACTGATCTAATGTTATGCCCACCTGGGTGTGCACCTGAGCAGGCGAGGGAAACACACAACTGCCTCATCTACAGCCTGATTCATAGTCTCAAAAGAGCATTTCTACTACATTTTTCATAGTCAATTTACTTTTAGCTTCCTGTGGCTATTAATTTATACCACTTTTATTTGAAATTCTAGTAACCTACCTCAGCGTTAAAGATTTATTTATTTCAATGAGAAATAGAACCAATCAGAAAAGAACTTTTTTTTTTTTCTGTCCTAGTTTAAATACCTCCATCAGCCTGTGTTTAATATGTGGCTTAGAAGGACAACCATTCCATTTGTACCTTGGAGGCAATCCTGTCCCATTTCTCAATGACTTTTTTCCTGTAAGACTATCTCCAGTACCATTAAAAAGCTGTCACTGTTGAGTCATTCTATCAGGGCACCATGTGCAATTCCAATCTCAAAATTCTTCCTTGCTCTTTCATTTTTCAAGTCAAATTTCTTGACAGAATTACTCATACTTTCTATTTCACAATATCTATCATACATTCTATAACTCTTTTACATCTTCAGTTTCTCATATCAGAGAAAAGATATGATATTTACACATCTGTGACCTATTTATTTCACTTATGAGTATGTCCTTAAGGTATGTCCATTTGAGTATAAATGATTCAAACTTATTGTTCTTTATGACAGAGTAAAAGCCCATTTTATTAAAAAAAAAACCCACATCTTCTTTATCCAGTCAAGAGTTGATGGGCATTTAGGTTGTTTCCAAGATTTAGCTACAAACTGAGCTGTTTTAGACATGGGAAATGGAGTGAAACGAGGGGAAAGAAAAAATGTGATGGTAAAAAAAAAGCAAATCTTATGTATATGGGGGAGGAGATTTTAGGTTGGGGAGGGGAATGGGAAAAATGAGAATGAGGTCATATCATATACTAGAACAAATTCTCAATGTTGAATGTGATTGTTATGTGTATATAGATGTATCTGTAGAGATTTAAATAAAAAATGTAATAACCAAGAAAAAAGAATTACTCATACTAATTGCCTCTACTCCATCTCCTACCATTTCTTTATTAAGCTTACTTCAGTCTGACTTGGACCTTACTAGCTAGTCTAAAATTGCTCTTATCTTGGCCATTGTGAGGTCCACACTGCCCTATTCAAAGAGCAGCTCTTATTCATCTCATTTGATTTTTAAAAGCATCATTTAATGTAGTCACCTACTTTCTGAAGCAGATACTGTCCTCTCCTGCTTTTCCCCTATTATTTCTTCTAAATCTGCTCTGTAGAACCCACTTTCTCTAATAAGGAGTTTCAAGGATCACCCTTTAGATTTTGCTTTTTTCTGATTATACTTTCTAAGAGAACTCATTCAAGCCTTTTCTAGTTTTATACATTCTATGTACATCCTAATAAACATCCACAATTTATTTATTTTTAGGTTATTTTGAGACAGAGTCTCGCTTTGTGGTTCAGGTTGGCCTTGAGCTCAGCCTCCAACTCACATCACAGCAATCCTCCTGCCTCTGCCTCCCGAGTGCTGGGATTACAGGCGTGAGCCACCACGCCCAGCACTGTGGTATGTGGTACTGATTGCTGCTGGGCATGGGTCTCCACACCCAGTATGGTATGTGGTTACTGAGGATCGAACCCGGGCCCTGGCACATGCAAGACAGGCGCCGGAACCACTGAGCTAACTCCCCGGCCCATAAACATCCACAATTTAAAGAATGATGAAAAACTCTTAATTTCATAGCATCCCAAATGTACTTCTTTTATCATCTGTGATTTAGTAACTTCATGTTCCATTCATTCAACTTTGGACTCGCCTTTATCTCATCTCTTTCTTCATACCCCACATCCCACCATTCACCAGAAAAATAAATGACTGTACTTTCAAATTGTATTCTGACCTTCACCACTTAGTCATAATCAAAGATATTTACTTATCTCTTTCTGCATTGCTATAGCCTCTTAGCCTATATTCTTTTTTTTTTTTTTTTTAGACAGGGTCTTACTTTGTAGTTCAAACTGGCCCTGAGATCAGCCTCAAACTCACATCACAGCAATCCTCCTGCCTCTGCCTCCTGAGTGCTGGGATTACAGGCATGAGCCACCACGCCCAGCACTGAGGTATGTGGTACTGGTTGCTGCTGGGTGTGAGTCTCCACGCCCAGTACTGTATATGGTTACTGGGGATTGAACCCGGTCCCTTGCTCTTGCAAGACAGGCACCAGAACCACTGAGCTAAATCCCTGGCCTCTATCCTATATTCTTGTACCAACTCTTGCATCCACCTAGCTGGCTCTCCACTCAGTGGCCAGGTTCATTATTTAGAAACACTTTTCTTTTGTTTAAAAGACCCTTTTCATCATAATCATAAGAAAGAGTTTTGTAAAACCATGCCTGCTAGATTGTACTCATTATTACCTATGTATTATTATGTATGTGTTCTCAAAAGCCATCTCTTCCCTCTGTGCTTTCTTGCTCATTAAACTCTAGCCATGTAGATTAACCCTTGCATTTCTAGTACACTTCTCTTCTTTCATGATTCCTCAACTAGTTACTCCCTTTGTCTAGAATGATTTCCCACATGACATTCCTTGGCCTTTATTTCATTTCTTCTGGCTTCTGATCAGATACCACCTCTTAAGAGAGGATTTCTCCAACCAGGTTGCCAAAAATAATAGCTTCCAAATCTAATTTTCTTTTTAGTGACCCCCAGCAATAAACCTGGTGTCAAGGTAAGTTGTGTTTGACCTCTTGAAATCACATCATATCATGGGTAACATAGAAGTGTTAGTAAGAAAACTTTAGAAAGGACTTAACAGGATTTGGGATTTAGGTGGTGATGAGAATGGTTAAAAGAAAGAGGAAATATTTGATTATTTTATGGTTTGGATATCATCTTGTTTTTGTCTGTGTTCAAATATGATTATGGAATGACCTTGTTTTCATCTTGCTCTCTTATTGCATAGACTAGATTTACCAGATATTGGTTTTCTAAGAAGTTGTTTAACAGGAGGTCTTTAAGGCTTAACCGAGTACTGGACTAACTTCCAGCCATGCCAAAGCCAGACAATGCCAGATCTATTTTCTAGCTGTCAGAGATGGATACTTTTCCTTTTTGGCTGAAAGCATATGGATAGTTTTCCTTTTTGGCTGAAAGCATATAATATTTGGTCATGGAACATTGATCTGTGATATCCATCCCATTATTGTTGTCAATGTTTGACCAGAAGGTTGCCCAGAGAATGTATATGATTGGACTAGGATTGATTGCTCTTGCTCTTTTTGTTGCATGATGATTTTAATCCTTTGACATTACAGTAGATTTTCAGTAGCATTTATGAATATGGACAGTGCTCACTGGTTAGTTGCAATTACCGGGAATGAAATTATTATTAGCTTTTATAATAAATTCTCTGGGAAGGACTTAAATATTAAAACTCAGGAAATCAAACCAAAGTCTAGAAGATCTTTTCTAGCCACCCTTCTTTCTGGTTTAATCACAAAGCACTTCACTTGATATTGTTTTTCTTTTCTTTTTGGTATAGGGTCTTGCTTTGTAGTTCAGGCTGGTCCTGAACTCACTATGTATCCCAGGCGAGCCTCAAACTCACAGTAATCCTCCTGCCTCTGCCTCTCGAGTGCTGGGTTTACAGGCGTGAGCCACCACACCTGGCATTGTGGTATGTGGTTACAGAGGATGGAACTTGGGACCTTGTGCTTGCTAGGCAGGCACCGGAACTATTGAGCTAAATCCCCAGCCGAATCTTCAGTATTTTTATTTTTTAATTTTTTGTCTTTTTTAGGTTTTTTGAGACAGGGTCTCACTTTGTAGTTCAGGCTGGCCCTGAGCTCAGCCTCAAACTCACATCACAGCAATCCTCCTGCCTCTGCCTCCTGAGTGCTGGGATTACAGGCATGAGCTACCACGCCCAGCACTGAGGTACGTGGTACAGGTTGCTGCTGGTTGTGAGTCTCCACACCCAATATGGTATGTGTTTACCGAGGATTGAACCCAGGTCCTTGCGCTTTCAAAACAGGCGCCGGAACCACTGAGCTAAATCCCTGGTAGGTATTAGGTATTAGGTATTTTTATAAGTGGATAAGTGGATCAAAAAAGTGTTATGTTTCTCTATATATTTCCTTTTGTAGCCAAAGGAAAATTAACAGTTAAATATTTATATAACAACTATGTACCATGAGTATAAGTTGAAACTGCTTTTGGGATCCCAGAGAATAATTGTACTTTCATGATCAGTGGCTTTTATTTTACTTTTTGATTGTGAAGATTTTATTCTATTCTTAAAAATTGATTTTATTGGTACATTTTATTTATAAGTTATGATCACAATCAACACTGAGAATTTGTACCAGCCTCATTTTTTCTCATTTCTCTGTCCCTCCCAACCTCCAGCCCCTATATACATAAGCTTTCTTTCCTTTTTTTTTCATCAATTTTTTGCTTTCCCTTCTTTGTCTACCCCTACCCTTCCTTTTCCCTTTGAATATTTTCTTACTATTTCATGATACCAATGATATATTCTCAAACTCATTCACACCTTCAGTTCCTCATAATAGAGAAAAGATATGGTAATATCTATGTCTTATTTATTTCACCAGTCATAATCCATGATGATTTACAGGGCTCTGATTTTATTGGGAATATGTTTCACTCAAGGAGTGGGACAGTCACTGGTGAAGGCAGTGTGGGACACTGTGGGACAGTCTTTTTTTTTTT